>DWNR01004510.1:0-10825 GCA_018250455.1 Polygonus leo
CTTAGTATCTATACACCAAAAAAAGTTTCATTCGAATCCGTCCAGTAGTTTCGGAGATTAGCCCGAACAAACAGATACAGATACTGTTTTATTATACGTAAGAATAGAATAACGAGCTTTTTGTGAGTGATAATTCGGGGCCCTTCTAAGTATGGGGCCCTGGGCACAGACCCCGTGGCCCTTATGGTAAAGACGGTAGTAATCATAACTTGTCACTTTAAACTTGTTGTTACGCACTATACATAACATATTGCATAACCCCACGTAGTTTCGTTATGGAAATAAACTAGTTAGTTATTATTAGTTTATTTCCAGAACGAAACTAATAATAACTTATTAGTTTATTTCCATAGTTTATAAATAGAACAAAGATTTAGACGATTTATTACAAAGCCGTAATTTCCTTAAAGATGTTCTCGATGTTTGCTTTACAATTTTAAAGGAATTTAAGCTAATACAAAGAAGTATTTGTTATGATAATATCATATAATACAGTTTATCACATTCATTGAGCCAGGCTCAGTAATAGCCCAATTACTTTAACACTTCAAAGAAATGACCTTAGTTTAAAATTTTAAACAAAATATTCCACTTTATGCAAACAATTTAAAGCCCAATTCACAAGTGAAAATAAAGTAGACTATTGGGTAATTTTCATAGTTAATTTCTTCATAAATTTCTTTTACTGCGGTGACAAATAAACATAACCTCTGTTGAGTGGTAATGTCTTGATTTGTCAATCCAAGGTTCGACCACAAATCAACACGTGCGGTAGTTAGCGCTCGGCCGCTCCCGGGACCGGTTCACGTAGGACTTTATTATGTAGAGTAAGTTAAAGGATTAAATTCGAAAGTTGGGTGACTCTCGTTAATGAAAATGACGTTCATATTGATAAATTGCTCTTATAGCGAAATAAGCGACTTATATCGATATGTATAAAATAAAGTTATGTTACTTTCACCTTATAATGAACCTTATAAAGAACGGGTGGACAAATTAGATTTCAGTTTTTCGCTGAAATTCCGAGATTTAAGTCTTATGCGCGAGCGCTTATTAAGCAAAAAATTGCCAGGAAAAGTGCAACATTGTTGACCAGTTCCAGACCATTGTTGAACATTCCCACACAAATTGTTCCTACCAAACAGATAACAATTGTTCAAACAGTCAATAAATTTATTAACGTCAAACATCCCTACAGGAAATATACCCTACAGGAGAATATTTTGCACCCTTGCACTTTGGACGAAGGTGCGCATAGCATGACACCAATCATCATAGTTTGACTTTGAGCATCAGAATTCAGAACTATTTATCCAAGCAATGTACCGCGCGACATTAAAAAATTGCGGGAATGGGATACAATTTATTTGGAAATCTTCATCTTCAATTAGTGAATTATGTTCCTATTTGAAGATGAAGAGTTAAATTATGTGACAGTTTTGATAAACTTTATATTTCTAAATTGCAAATGACATAAATAGTATGAACTTAATGGTAACTATATGCCTGTATTTATGTAACAAAATCACCATGCATGATTTAAAATAGTAGTAGAACTGTTCAAATAATGCACACATGATTTACAATAGTAAAAGCGTCGCAGTCTTGCATCCGCAGCTTTTCTCGGTCAGCGTGTAACTACTTAGCCAGTCAAATGGATAGTTCCTAGAAAGCTGACCGAGTTCGAATTTCTCGTCGTGTCTATATACGAGTATACCGTACATTATAATAATTATATCTTCGTGGCACCGTAGTATTGGTTTTCAAGTCTTAATCAGTAAACGCGTACTATATCCTTATTATGTGTTTTAGGGATATACTGGGATTAAGTATAAGTACCTATATATTACGATACGTACATTTATAGTAAATTATGTGTACAGCTTTCTACATTTGATATCCAATACATTTTCATCATCAGTATCATGTACAATATAATCACACAGCAGATGAAGCGCTCTAGGCATGTGCAAGGAATCTGTATTAGAATGTACGTAGTAAAAAGTGTAGCTAGTTTAATTTCGTATACATTTAGATAACTGGCATGCTATTTGATATAACAATATAGTAAAATAATTTAGTCGGAGGTCACCTATTTACGTCTATTGTATTCAGTGTTTTGCTCTTAGTAGGTCCATATGTATGTCGCACGTCTCGAAGCCCGGTAGCCAAACGACTGTTCATTCTAACAGCGACTGTTCACTCTAATAACTAGGGTTACGTGACCACACGTTACATGACGTGGTCTTTATATCCGATTTTATGTTCCAATTTTATTATATTGTGAATCGTTATTTTCTTGAAGACATTTAAACATGGTTGATTATTATGCTCGGGTATCGTGTTACTTTCGATGAAGAGTAGGCTATAAGAATAAGAAGGCTACGTGAATATGTCTTCGCGTAAAAGTTCCTTCTCTGATCTCAGTAGTCAAGATAAACGAGATTATAGTAATTGTAGCAATATAAGACTAAAACGTAATTGAACGTTTAAAACTAAAAAAGGTTATAGAAAATGATATCTTTATTATGTACGTAAAATGATATCTTTGTTATGTACACTTATAACATATAATAAATAGGTCTGGCCCCTGCCAGACCTATTCATTATATGTTATATAAATTATAGCCTTAGTATTTTCCTATTTATAGTATGAGCTGACAATACACACCGCGGTCAATAGAAACAAATTGAAAGTCAGGGCTGTCTCCGTCAAAGGTTTCGCCGCCAAACAGACCGACAATCTATCATAACCATCATAAGGCACACTTGTAATTAGTTATAGAGAGTCAACCGAGCGTGAAATATGTTGATTGATCGTGATGTTTCGGCTTGTTACGGTGATTTTCTTAAAAGTTCAAAACACAACAGGTTCAAATGTTTCGACATTTCTATGTGTCATAGTCCTTCATGTGCAGACGTACAAATTAATGTCAATTTTGAAAAATTATGTTCATGACTAATATAAAAGAAATAAACGATAGTGAGTGTCAAAATGTAAAGTTTTAATTAGCTAATTTAATCATTACCTCGCCTAGTGTTTATATATTGATGCATTATTTTAATACATTTCGTGTCAATCTGTACATAATTAACAGCGGCGTAACCAGTTTTAAAATTAATTACTTAATTACAAATGTTACATTCTTATAATGTTCTAATATATTGATAGTACATTTTAATGGATACTTAGAAACACATAATAGTTGCAAATACCACTTATGAGTTTGGCGCTCAATACCGCATATAGGTGAAGGTCCGTTTATCTATCGATCAAATAGTTCATTTTTGACGCTCATTAACTTTTCGAACATATCTTCTTCCAGCCTTTAAAACTTTGTCCAGGCCAATTAATAACCACTTTTAAAGATTAGCACTTGCCAATTTGATGAACGCAACCTTGTTTGAAACTGTTTATTTTAATATTAACTTGATATATCATTTATGTATTTTAATAACACTCGATATCCAGCCTCGGGCCTCGATCGACAATGGACCTAAAGAATATCGCTTGCGAAACACTCACCGGTCTTACGAATGTTGCAATGTTTACGTTTCAGTTCAATGAGTAGGATTATTAGCAAGCAACGAGATAAAATTCAATTACCTTATAATATACAATGAGTTCATTACGTCGTTGCAAATTCATATGCAGTCGACCTCGGCTCGCTCATGAAGCTATAATTTAAAAACGATTTAGAGAAATTGCGAATTTGATTAATTTAATCATTTTGCAAACTCATTTATAAACTGCGCTGTCTGTTGATAGAAAACTTTCACAGTGCATTAATCATTAAATATTTTTTTATGAATCTTGATTATTTTCGAGAGATTTAAAATAAAATTATATATTTATTACACTAGTAATATATTTTTCATCATCATTTTTGGCATCAATATAATACTTTACTTTAAAACAAAAATTAGAAAAGTGCTCTTCGTTGCATCAAGCCTAGTTTGCTACGACAGCCCGTAGACGTCTAAAATTCAGATATTTTTTTATATAGTTGTATATTAATCGTATCGGTTCTGAGTTTACATTTATAAGTCATTCAAAGCGAATTTTAAATTACGATAGAAAACACAAGTAATGTCATAATGAATTCAGTACATCCATTGATTTTCTCATTGCTTTTCCTGATAATATCGGGTTCTTCTGAAAAAGTGCAGTAAAATCTTCCTGCAAAATATTCATTGATATTTTACATTAGCGACTGTTATTTTCGTGACTTACATAGGGCTTAAATACCGAAACCCTAGGTTCGTGGAGGCTACAGAAAAAAAACTGATTTATTGGATATCTAAATGTCCCCAAACCCCAACCAAATTGATTGTATAAACCTGAATATCATGGGCAATATTTTCACGCTCGAACACCTTTTCGGCCACTATGTCCTATGGAATTAATTATTCTATTTATAACCGTAACTTGTTAACGTGCATGTGACGTAAGCGGCCCGCGGGCACCGCCTGCACTTGACCCACATCGGACCGGTCCCAGCGCAGCCGAACTGAACTCTTCCTATCCTTAAAAATTGGACAATTGCGAGTCGTACTCGTAGGCTGAGGGTTCCGTACCACCGTGCAATATTCAACACTTAGGGCCGTATTAATAAAGTGAAAGTGGTTTAAGTACTAAATATTAGACAAACAGCCGCACTCAAGATCGATCTCAATCTTGACTTCATTTTATTAATTCGGCCCTTAGGCTGTCGGTTTGTTCGCAGTTTTGTGCCCAATTTGAAATCAGACTAGCCGCCTAGTGAAGGAATGATTGTTTTATCGTAACCTATTTTATATAGTAATACTTATTATTTAAAGAAGTTCATGTGTTCATGTATTATGGAAATTACGGTTTGAGAAATGGCTGTAAAATACGGGCGGACAAACAGCCTTAGCAACAGAGACCCACGTTTCTGGAACGGAACCCTAAAAACCGCAAAAAGTAAATAAATATGCAAAACCTGCAAAACTGTTATTGCAATTCACAGACAAAAACATTTGATACAGTGAAAGTAACATTAGGAATTGTTACACTTTCTCTGTGTACTGACCCGCGGAACAGGTTTCTTTGAAGGTTTTGGTTGTTTTTCTAAAATACTCGTAGCGATTTAAGAACGCTATCTACGCGATTTTATACTAAGTACAGATCAATCACAGAACGCAAATAATACTTTATTGGTTGTCAGATTTTTACTATAACAACGAGATTAAGATCACTTGTAGGTCAAGCGTGAACAAATGCTAGTTGAGATCGATACAGGTGTTCTATTACTGTTAATTACCCGCTAAGTGATGTACTTAGCCAAAAAGCCCGCGAAACAGCACTTATCATTCGACAATTCATTGTCAATAGAGTCACGATTGCGGCTGATCCCGTGTGATTGTATGCTTGTAGAACCACTGTCGAAAACAGAACAATCGTTCATCAATCGAATATAGCTGATTTATTGACCCTTCAGGCGATCTGACATATCATTTCGAGTCAAAATCAACGATTTACAGTCGTGCCGTACCTATGGTCCTCGAAATCGTTATAACATGATGTTAATAATTACAGTTTTATATATACCGCTTCTTTTATTTATATTTTAGAATATTAAAACTGTATATTTTTGTTATCTCGATATAAATCTTGTTCATTGACTACATAATATAAAAAAAGCTGTGTTTTGGCGGTATTACGCGTAACTGATAAATCGTAAAATAAA
The DNA here is from genome assembly GCA_018250455.1 of Polygonus leo. Lineage (NCBI taxonomy): Eukaryota > Metazoa > Arthropoda > Insecta > Lepidoptera > Hesperiidae > Polygonus > Polygonus leo. Next base: position 5,712 of record DWNR01004510.1, read on the forward strand.
ATATGTATAAAATATTAATAATAATTAACGTAATACAACGTAGTTAATAACAATACTTTCAACATTTAAATTATTGTCATTCTGCTTTATTACGTTCATTACGTTCTGTTTCAAACAATTGACCGATTAATATGTAAATTGTTATTTGTCGATACTATTGTTCAGTTCCTCTATTGTTTTTGCTACGACGTATGACGTTCATACATCTTTATTCGCCTCTCATTTACTTTGGGCACCAAAATGGGAAAGACGATTCTTGAAATTATTAATCCAACTAAATCATGCATCTGATTAAATAAACGTCGTTTGCGTAATATTACACACATTCACATATTATGGTAATGTTATGGAGGTACTTTGTAATAGTGCCCTTAGATTTTGTTTCAAAGTGTCAAGTTTTAAAGTGTCAAAACATTTACATACTTATGTCATGTAAATATAGCACTATATGATGGATGACTACGAATCCAATCAATCAAATAATTAAGCAATTGATTCATACATTCGCTACACAAGCCTTCGGTTGAAATCAAAAACAAATGTAAAGTTAAGCACGCCTTTTTGTCTTAAAGGTTTTGATGTTTTGACGGCGTTGAACTAGCGTTATGATTGATCTTTATTAGTAGTACGGTTTGGAAATTATACAAGATGATCGGTTGATCGATAATTAATAATCTAAAGTTGGCGGCAAAATTATCTTATTATTGATATAGTGTTACAAACTTCGTGGACCGTAATTCATTTCGAATGCTAAAATTAGTAAGTATATATCAGTTTAATAAATTGATGAAGACACGCTCAAAGTAACAGGACGTATGGCATTGAGTGTTTATTAAGTAATTAGCTTTGGATGCAATTAATATATATATCGTGGGGATCTAGGTCCGCAACATGTGAGCATGCAGTACTTACGGTTGAAAGGTCGCGTCAGTCACGGACAGGATGCACTTTCTTTAAACTAAGGACGATTTGGTAATAGAGTTAACTTTTAAATGCTTTGACTTGTCAGCCTTAGATTTTGATGTGTGCCTTATTTTTTAAATACTGACTCGCCTCTTTAAAAGATTAGAAATAATATAAACTTTATTGTATTTTTGATAGAAAGAGTTTGATTGTCTGATAATATGTTTTTCCAAATACTATTAACAGGCAACAATACAATTGATTTGCAAGTTACAAAAGAAACCTTTTAACGTATTTAAATTTAGGTTGTTATTTCATTCACCGGTCGCATTTCAAGAGCAGAGAAAGGCTGTGTCGGGGATGTTTTTGTGCCATCGTAACACTTCTAATACCGGTTTATTTTATTTAAATATCTTATGCACCAATTGATACGCGACCTGCACCCGACATCCCGTTACTGGCGTCTTCTCTCGGACGATAAATAACTACCTGTTAACGATTTAATAGCTACTTACCAAGATAATATAGAATAAATGAATAATTAAATTTCACCTTATACAAATATTGTGTTCCATAGAGTACATGGAAAAGCCTCCTCTTCCTGAAATCGAGTTTAAGGAAGGAATTAATTAGTAAAGACCTATATCAAAATTATTTCATTTGTTATTATTGAGCTATTCTTTAAAAAAGTTAATATTAATAAAAAAAAATATTAACATTAAAAATAATAATACGGTATTAATTTTCTTCGATATGTATTCCTTTCGAAACGGACGTTAACTTTGCAATATTCCTTGACGAAGTATCTCTAATAATTGAGATTTCTTCGTAAACGATTATACACCGAATTTGCCCAAAAATCATATCTCGAGGCTACTATAGGTCATAGAATATTCATTTTCGAAGCGGATAGGTAATTAACACCTCGCACTGCTCACCGATTTTAATGGGTAATTTAATTAAATTATTAAGAGGACAGGCAGACTCATTATTTTATTTGACAACACACACAACACAGACAACAACTTATTTAACACGTCTGTGACACCAATTAAATTTTCCTTTACTCTTTACAACACTTTACTAAGCAACTAAAAGTTGAATGGAAAAAGTCAATATGAAAGAACTTAACCTAATTAGTAACAGTTACAGCTTGTTCTCATTTACTAGACATTTAAAATCGCTATTGATTGATTTATCAATGTAGATATAATTTATGTGTGAATATTTAAGAACCACAGACATGTCGTAGTTTACAATATTAATTCCGTATCATATTAATGAATTTTAATGTGGAAAGGCGACAAGCTGGCTGGACTCGAAGGGCACCAAACATGCGCATTACCATATTCACATCCTTTACCGATATTGAAATAAAATTTATTACCTATATTGGATATATCCATCCCTATGAAAATGTTAATTTGTCTATATCGCTTATATATCAATAAATATATACCTATTAGGTGAACTCTATATAGTTTCTAAAATTTGAACCTGAACACCAATTTTCAAAAATATTTTTTCCGCCGAATTCGTGTTAATACATTCTTGTATGTATCAAATCTCGCGCCAAGAATATGAGTAACAGTAATTCTAACAGGCTTTACAGAACTCATAAATATTTAAAAGAAATAATGAAAGCCATAAAACACAGGCAATAAAAAGTTCCATAACATGTGACCGGGGAAGATCATTAAACCGCCTCGAGCTATTTCCTAATCCTCTAATACTCTTTACGTCATTATATAAAATTTATGTTTGTCATCAGCCATAAATGTAATTTTATGCATATTAGTATGCATAGCGAGTGCATCTTTCTACTTAATACTCGTATAACGGAATGCAAATCATAATTTAGTAACAATTATGTAAAATGCAGTTGCACAATGAAGAGTGTGGTAACGTGATATTCATTTTTTACTAATTACAATAATTACTAACCTGTTCATCCGATCATCTCGTACAGGGCTGGATCTATTGAATGCGTAGGCATTCAAAATTTTATGCAGAAAAAGCAGGAGGTGGTACCATAAGTTGGCCAGGTGGTAGAACTTATGTAGTTCTACAGGGGAGATACCACCGCTAACCTCATAATCCTCCGAGTAGTAATTAATCGTGTTTAGATTTGTAGGGGCGTGGTTGCCGGATGGTCCTTTATGACCATGGACTATTCATCACATTCCCATCCATCGTTAAAAATGGTGAAACATATACTAATTGTTGGACATGCCAAAAAACTTTGATGTCGCAAGATAAAGCTCCAAAGGTTTCGTTGAGACATTTTAATACATTATGTCAGTGGTGTAATCTTATTTATTTAATTATAAGCTTCATTTTGTATGTAGCCCTTGGCAAAATGATTTTTTTACATTTACATCAAGTAAGTATTCTCGGCCCATTTTTTAAAAATTCGGAATATTCATGAAAGTGTACTCATAAATACCGAAATCGCATAAAATGAAATTCACATGCGATATCATTTTTATCAAACTCATAAGTTTATTCTGTCATTTTTCACTACTAAATATTTTCATCACTGCATGCAGCGTGTTTTCAATGATTTCATATAAAAATCAGAATCAAGAAAAAAATATATTTAATCTCGAAAACTCGATCTAAGGTGTTCATCTAACGTCATTATGCAAGAATACGTCACAAATCGATATTTATTGGCAAAGTGAGCAGCAGATAACCTGCAAGCCATTAGTTAACTGTACAAGTCACTGAAGGGTACTGTAATTGATAACATTGGATTTCCATCGACTTGTCAGCACAGAACTCGGGTTGGTATTTGGTTTAGACACGCAAGGTGGGTTCAAAAGGGCATATACAATTCCAGGCCTGGTAATATTCAAAATGAATCATGTTTAGGTACATTTTATTATGGACTCTTATATTTAAAACAGTATTAGATTGTATATGTATTATACATACTTTATAATTCTATGTATAAAAATAGTATTTATACCGTCTAATTATACTATTACATTTTGCTTAATATAAACAGTCAGCAAAATGTTGCAAATCCATGCGCGTATATCCATGAGAATATACAATTAAAGAAAATCGTCGAACTATTTACATTTCTCTACCCACTATGATATTGGATAAAATATAAAATAAGTAGTTCTATGATTCCCGCCGAGATTTTAGTACGCACTTAAAAATATATTGCCGGATGGCTAGTAGTAATAAGTAAAGACGAACATAAGTTTTCAGAATGCTGATAACCCCAAGTAATGTTAAAACAACATAAAAGTAACATGGCTTTCTACTTAAGGCCTGTAAGTAGAAATTAATGTCAACTGATACGAATCCTTTAGTACTGTAAGGTATCTTAGAAGAAGAAGAATAATCTTATTTATTTTACTTTTCGTATGCTGTTCATTCTATTGCAAAGTGAACAAATATTTCCACAGTTGTTTTTCTCGAGACAGATTGTCATACTTATAAAAATTCAGGTAAACTACGAAAATAAATTTTAATTAAGTCACAAATGCGGTGTATTACAGTTCTGGTTTAAATAGATACACATCAGAAATGTTAAAACAGGGTAAAATTCGAGTTGCCCTTTCGTATCGAAATTACAAAGGTCGCGCTCCGTGAAATAAACATGTCAAAATACGTACTGCACTTTAACTGCCAGTTAAAATATTATGCAAATTTAATTAGTTGATTAATGATTTACTTTATCTGCAGATCAGTTACAAGCCCTTGATTGCTAGCAGGTATTTTGTAATAAGCTTTAACCTTATTATTATTGCAGAGTTAACACGCTGTACCTACGTTACTGATACTTAGACTGATATATTAAATGTGTAATAACTTAGAATATGTATATAAATTAATCTATTCAATATAGAAAAAGCACTTTAATTATGTTCATTCCCTATTTCTTTTTCAAAAATCTTCTTTTTCAACATTTCTTTTTTCTATTTCTATTCTGTAAACTTTCTTAAGTGTTAAAACATATATTTATTTCCTATCTGTGTAAACCTCTTTTGGCTTATTATAAATTTATTTACATAGTTTGCATTACATATCATGTATCGCTGTTGGATTACCTAATAAATAAAAAATAAAAATAAAAATATTTAAATACACGCGAAACGTGGAAAGAATTCTTCAATCTAAAATAGCATAAAATATACTAAAATAGCATAAAATATATACTATGTTGTATATTGTTTATGTAAAATACTTTACAT
>DWNR01004511.1:0-10824 GCA_018250455.1 Polygonus leo
CCTGAAACAAGACCTACCTAACAAAAAAAGAATCATCAAAATCCGTCTATAATTGACGGAGTAATCGAGTAACAAACATACAAAAAAAAAAAAAAAACATACGGTACGAATTGATAAGCTCTTCTTTTTGAAGTCGGTTAAAAATATGTCGTTATGTTGGACTTGGATGGAAAGTCGTAACTGCCGCCCATGAACATCACTAATCTTCACCAAGTATGATTGAACCATACCTGAATTTGATCACAGATGCGTTGCTACTTCTGAAGAATAAGATGTTCCCCTATAAGTATAGCCAGCAACCATGCCTCTCAAAAACGAAACACAACAATTGCTTCACTGAGTATTATGAGAATGGCTGCGGTACCTCCCCGGTCGAACTAAATGAGTTCTACCACTGGCAAAGATCCCGATGTTTTTACATACTAAATGAATGAGATGTAACTCTCATAATAACACTGGTATGTCAGTCTATGTATCAATCACAGCTAAATTGATCCGAATCTATTAGAGTGATTAATGAAGTTAAAAATTAAAATAATTATTGAACTTTGTAAAGGGGGAATAACAGGCAATAAGTATTTTATTTAATAGAGCTACAAGTTCAGTTACAGGGTCTATTTTTATACTTTTAAAATTAGAATTTGTACTTTTTTAGATTATTGAGTATTCTGCCTGTTAATCATAAATGCCTTTTATAAGGGAATTATGAATATGGTTATTTACTAACATAAAATCTGTTTTAAGTGTGTGTCATTTAATCACTTGATTAATGTCTGAATAATGTGCATTTGCAGTAGCTATGAGCAATGTTATGTTTTTTGAGGATATAATTATTTTTGAACCACAATTTGGGTCATAACATATGTTTCGGAAACCTCGCATGGATTTTTTTTTATTCGCATTTGCAATACTATTTTTGAAAACTGGCAGAATATTATTTGGAAAATCATGATGGACAAAACTAGAAAAGAGTTGTTGATGCGCGGACTTAAGAAACGATTAAATAGTACAAAAAAGAAAAGATTTAATTATATCATAAGGTATTAATAATTATGCTTATAAACAATTTCCGTGGTAAATAAATCGGCCTTTAAACTACGTCGGACATTAGAAATGTAACTATATAATATATTGCAAGCAATTTTGTTAGAGGACTTAATTCTTGATACGCATTATAGACATGGGGACATGCCGAGAGGCATTAATTTATAAGCTATTGTCGTAGTTTTTGATATAATAATTGCGTTCTAAATTTTGTAGAAAAAGAAAAATGTAGAAATACAAACAATCGTAAACATTCAGTCACATTCGGGTGACATGCGACCACACCACCATTTCAAATGCACCGATGAAAATTCAACTGCAAAAATTTCCAACACAATCAACCCCCTCGTTAAAACCCGGGAAACGGGCTAACGCACCCCCGGGTAAGTTCGAAATAATGAACTCGGCGGAGATAATAAAATTTTATTTTCGCCGCTAGTATTTATAAGATGCGATGATCTGGCGGGGCGTGGGCGGTTGCCATAGCGACGGAGAGTGCTCCGCACGCCCCCATTTGCTCCCTTGAGCGATTGTTATCTCTAGAAGAAACTCCCCACCTTGCGTTCCAACGTACAGCCTCCCTGGCTTAGCCTGAAAGGGTTCAAAACTCTTAGGGACCCCTTGTAAAAGAAACTCTAAGTCGCCTTCGTAAGGTAAGATTTCGTGTGTCATTACGAGATTTTTATGTTTTGCAATCGATATTCTTTAAGGTTGGTCTCCATCTACGTCGTACAGTATACCTTTGCCGCTTAAAATGGGTACTAAAATGGCGATATCTGGGTGAAGCATCGGGTGTAAAATTTAATACTGCAACTGGTAAGCTATCTCCCAAATTGCTTTTACTTGAAGTCTTTTATGCTTCTTTTGCACCTCGTGTGCGCCTATTTGTTAATAAATATAAATAAAATTGAATTCGTTTCTTTGTAGTTTCAAATTTATTCTCATTATAATAAGCATTTCTTTCACGCGGTGATAAAATAAGGGCATTGGTATGGAGATCTTAAATAAACAATAAAAGTTTAATAAAAAAGGTAAGTTTACCATCCGCCTACAATGATCTTCGATTTACTATATATTTAAAAAGGAACGAAATATTCTTTACCTTAGATAAGGTACACAAAAGATGTCTACGGTCTTTACATAAAGTAAATCTCTATGATATTTTGACCTTTTTCATCGGGTATCATGTATGCGTAAATATGCTCGTCCTATCTAAAAATTAACTTAATCCACTCCTAAGGATTAACACTAGTGGAGAATATTTTAGTATGCGTTCAACATCATCCATATATTCGCACAAAGCTAGCAAAATTTATAGTAAAAATTTCAAATGAAACTCACCGATACTTTTTCCCTTATCTAACGATCCGAGCATAGATTCGTCAGTCCTGGGTGTTCTGCCAAAGCCGAGAGTAGCGCTCGTTGCATCCTGTCCCAATTGTCCTCCATAGAAGTCACCAAAAGCTGTGGCCGTCCCTAGCAGTCCCGATCGGTCTTGGAGAGCTGCCTTAGCTTTCTCCACGCTTTGCTTCAGCTGCTCGAAGGTGGACTGATGCAGACGGTACGGGGGCCATTCTGTGCTCGGCCAGGGTTCTTCCTTAAGAGCAGTTCGCTTGAGTTCCAGAGCTCCGGCGTAGGAGCAGCTGCTTTCGTACATCGCAGCTTTGATGCCTGCCCGCAGTGCGGTAGCACACTTAATTCCTCGGAAGTCGACCCTGCAATAATAAACGATGATTTGTAAAAAATATAGTATATATACAAGATCATAAACAAATGCAGTAAACGTGGCATAGAATTTTCACATTTTGGGCATGTGTATTGCAAATCCGGTAATTTAAATGACAACATTACAAATGCATTTCTTTAAAAACCTTGTTCATTTTTCAATTTTTAAATATAACGAATGCGTAACACAGTCGTCTGTTTACAGTGATCTTTGTTAGATACTAAATGGACATACCTAATAGTTGCATTATGTGGCTTCATTACGATGATTATGATGTATTAGCTTTAATGAGATTCTCGTGATTTTATTTTTAATTAAATGTTAGTTATATACTAGGCCGGCCGCAATCTCATCTGCTGGAAAGTAACGATGCAGCTTAAGAAGTATGTCTAAATGTCAAAACGATTTGACCCTGTTAGTTCACTTTTTTAAAAGACAGTCAGAGATTACTGGCAAGGCGTTCTATTTCTTAGCCGTACGGAGTAGACACCGAGGGGCGAGTAGTTTTGTACGTTTTGGGTCATTGTATTTGCGTATTCGTCGTGTATGTATAAAATTTAGGTTGGGCTTTTAGGCGTGAAAGAAACAAACTAGCTTTTTTTTATTGTGCAAAGGTAGCAGACGAGCATGCAGTCCACCTGATGGTAAGTGGCCACAGCCGCCCATGGACATCAGTAATCATCCTCAAGTACGATTAAGCCATAACTAAGTTTGATCACAGATGCGTTGCTACCCCTGCGGACTAAAATGTTCGCATTTAAGTATAGCCGGTAACCACGACTCTCCATACACGGAGGATTATGAGGGTGGCGGTGGTACCTCCCCGGTCGAACTACATGAGTTCTACCACCTGGCTTACGCTTATAACATGCGCTTACAATATAAGTTACTATTGTGTGTTACGTTAGTATTACGTTTTACTACTCAACGCCCAACATTTTGTATGGAAAATCACCTCCACTCTCTAACGTTTCCTAACGTTTCCCATCTGAGTTCTATTGCATGTATCGCTTACATTCGACAAATCTATATTGTAATTTAAAAAAAACGATCGATCCTCCTGCCACGTATCATTCGTACTCTAAAAACTATACGATACGGCGAACCACAGAGTGTTGATATATAAATATGTTATATCACTACATAGTATAAAATAAAGTCGCTTTCTCTGACCCCATGTCCCTATATCCCTTTGTAAGCTTAAATCTTTAAAACTACGCAACGGATTTTGATGTGGTTTTTTTAAAGAGATAGAGTGATCGAAGAGGAAGGTTTATACGTATAATACGTTCACAGTTTTTCTGTAGTGTATTCAGTATCAGCATGGCACACGTGCAAAGCCGGGGCGGGTCGCTAGTAATATATAAAGAGGGGCAATAATAAAATAAAATATTTCTATTGAAGGTGCATTAGCACAACTGTTATGGCACTGACACTGACGTTGTTAATGCGTCGGGTTCCGGGTACGATTTCCGGCGGGAGCAAATATTGTGTGTGAGTAACAGACGTGTTGCACGCTTCTAACTGATCTATCGTTGTCGTATCGTATCGTGTATATATATATATATATTTATGTTTTAGGTATTATATTTAAATTTTAGGGTTCCGTACCCAAATTCTGTCAATGGGACATTAATACCAAGTATGCGGATCTCGTTCTATTTTCGGGTATATTTCTTAAAACAGGATAAGTATACATATATTACGCAATATATTAATTTTGTTTTTATAGGATGGATAGGCTCAAAAAAGAGAAGATAAATAACATGTTCAAAAGAGGATTATTAGAGCTGCCACTATAGTAAATTAAATAGGTAAAAAATAAAAATCTATCCTACAAGAGCACCACTGAAAACGGTTCGTATTCGAAGAGTTTGTTTAACATACAGAAAGATGGTGGAACTTGTGCAGTCTAACTGTTCAAGCATCACCGCCGTCCTCCATTTGCTGTGGCTGCTGGTCTAAGCATTAGGCGAAATTCTTAGTTTGTACTTGTGGTCGATCAATGATATTTGATTTTGATAACATAAGCCAATGGACTACACTGATGTGATGTGACATTAGATGAGCAACAAGCTCCTTTGTTAACTCGCACTAGATATATTAAAAATAAACATGAAAAGAAAACAAGACAATGGACAAACTCATCCTTTTCGAGACAGTTAAAGGCGGCAAAAATTTGGACCAAAATAACAAAACATCCATATCGCTCACCTCATGTCGGAAATTCGTTTTCTTTTTTGCCGCTTGGTGTCTTTCTTCGTCTTCTCCGTTGTGAAGGTTTAAGTGGTATCACATTGCCGTGATACCACAATCGCTAGCTAATCAAATTGCACCGAACACCGAGCAATGAGTGACGTCCACGTCTAAGACCTATCCTCTTCACCCGCGAACTTATTATATCACAATACGCGCTTCCTCCACGCTGACTGTCAGGACAGTGCAAGCCATATTGGCCTCTCCTACGCAACTCAACGGCTCAAAATAGAAAAAATCGATAATCGTCAACTGACCCGCTGGACCGAGCCGGTGTGTCCAACTTCCGGGCCAACTATACAAATAACAAATATATTTTTTTCCTTTTTTTGGTGAAAAACTATGGCAATGGTATCAGTCCGATGGCCTTCCAACGACTGTATACGACGCGCTTGCGCAGTACGCGAGTACACAAATTGATTGCATCCGGCGTAAGGGAAATGTGTCGTATAACCAATTTATATTACTGTATGATTTGACCACGGTCTCAAACTAAAAACTTACTGTCTCTATTCTGGATTGTCATGTCACAATAGAGTCCCATCTGCTTCTGCGCCGCATGATGGACTGATCTGTAATGGCTTGGGATATTCTCAATGTAAGACGGGGCGGCCTTTCAATCAAAGTTAATTGGAATTACCTAACGATGTACGCCAGTAATCTTGTAATCACACTTCTAGGATGAGGGGGGTCAGGGATGGATCTATGTTATATTGCTACCTCGCTGGTCTGTGGTTAGTCTAGACGTTTTCTGTTAGGTAATGGAAACTTTTACAGGTAGCAGAGCGCATTTTAATGATTGCTAACTGAACCTTATTGGACACCTGATGAGATACTATAATGCTAATTATTTGTGTGGTACCCGATCACTCGATTTTGGGAGTAGTCTCAAATAGTAATAATATACTATCCTATCCTCGTTTGACACCAATATCGTGGGTGCAGTCGCCAATAGGTGCAGCAAGCAGCACCACATACTCAATCACTACTTCAGATAGTAATATAAAAAAAATGCATAAAAGATATGTGACTAACTATGATGTGTTATAAAATCTTAATCTAGAATAGGGTAAATATCGATTTTTAAATTTGTTGGTCGTCCTTCAAGTCTATTTATAGAGTACTACCTTCGGTCCGGTTCGGTGTCATAACAGATATGCATAATGCAGTGAATACAGAGTGAATACTTTGATCGCTTTCAATGTGTCTGTTTTAGACCAAACTCATGGTCACACATTTAAAACTAAAATTTTACTTCTGCACAGTTTATTACCGTCATCTCCTCCTCCATATGAAGTGATCATTTACACTTGGCACCGATATCGAGATTATTAATTACTGTTCACATTTTTGTCACCGTTTTAAGAAAAAAATGTATATTTTTAGTGGTAGACCTATTGATAGTTTAGATTTTGAACTTTTACATCAGTGTAATACAAATTTACCTTCATCATGTAGTTTCTGCATAGTATTTGCTACACTACTTTCAAAGTAGGAAATGCCACAGAGTTACAGTTTTTACCGGCTATTACTACGCTTTTCACATAAACTATTCAAGAGTTCTCTGATGTTCCCTCAAGGTCAAATCGATATAAAGAACATTTTCGAAAGAATTCGAAAGAAAGAACTATTATTTTACTGCATCCATAGCAAAAGGAATTACTATAGCAAAATCGGTCATTAAACAACGAAGTTATGCGGGATTATTGTATATTACCCATTGCCGGTTGAGGAATTCCCTGGTATATCTTTGTAGTTCAATCAAATAATTAAAATAAAAATGGGACTACTCCTGTAACAAGATCTGTAGGTAGGTCAACTACCTAACAAAAAAAAGAAACATCAAAATCCGTTCAGAATTGGCGAAGTAATCGTGTAACAAACGTAGGAAAAAAATAAACAGATGAATTGATAACCTCCTTTTTTAAAGTCAGTAAGATATCAGCGATGTACTCGCAGATAAAAGTGACATTGAATTTTATTGTAGAAAATTGTACCGTTTCGTGTAAATTTTAATACAAATCCTCCAATCAGAAAACAAAACGTATGGATAAGGCATCTATACCGCCGTTGTCATAAATATCGTTCGCTGCATTAATCTAATATAGCACCTACACATATCTGTATAAGTATGATTGTGGCTTGTACAATTGGCTTTGATACTCACATTTGTTCGATAATCGTATGTGGTCATAAAGATTCTACCACATTACATGACTAACTAAGATAGTAACAAAACTGTAACTGGGCGAACGAATTTACACTACTTTTACTTCAACATTTACTGCACAATAACATGTTATCAGGTAGACTGCATGCTCGTTTGCTACCTTAGTATCTCAGGAATGGATTTCTAATTTATACCTACCTAAGATATAAATTAGAAATCTTTACGGAATACCTAGTACTATGATCGTTAAAATGCTAAAAATAAACATAAGTTGAAAATAAAATGTCTATTTCTTTCAATATCTAAAGATTGGTAGTTTCGGCCTTTCTTCTGTAGTTACATGTTTTACGCATGTCTCAGTGCCCTCTGTTAGTACGAGGCACTACACTTTGTATGCGTATTCGACTTGCACTTGAACAATTATTAAACTTTTTAAATAAACTAGTTAAAATGAACTTATATTAGATTTGCAATTTTATCAAAATTGCATTTTTTGGCATGTATCGTTCCGAATTCAAACTATCATTTACCAACATCGGGTAGCGTCCTATAGTCGTGGGCGCTCAGTGTAGCTCGCGCCACTTTAGCGCAGGAAGTCTGAACATTAGCTTATTATATCCGACAAAAAGTGTCATCCGCTGGCCGGCCATCTTGAGGTGGCGCGGCCTTCACCTCGGACACGTGCCCTGCATGACGTCATGACACACACAAATAATTACACCACGTAACTTTATTAAGGGGGTTACAGATTCACTCGTTTGTTATCTGGGAATGCTTTGCTAATAAATTTGACAGCCTCCTTGAAGTGGCGCGGTTGGCACCTCGGACACGTGCCCTGCGTGACGTCATGACACACACAAATAATTACACGACGTAACATTATGACATGGGATACCGCTTCATTCATCTGTTATACAGGCATACTTTGTTGGAAAATTGTTAGCCATCTTGAGGTGGCGCAGCTATCACCTCGAACTCGTGCCCTGCATGATGTGCACGACGTCACCTTATTATGTGGGACGCAGTTTCATTCGTTTGTTATATAGGCATGCTTTACTGGTAAATTTGTAAGCCATCTTGAGGCGGTGCGGCCGTTACTGGACTCGTGACGTCGTAACGGATACACGACGTCACGTTTCACGTCACGTCACGTTCAGAATCATTCGTTTATTAGGTTTAAATACTTTTCTGGTCAATTGCTGAACAGTTTTGTTTCGCTTGGTAAGTATGAAGGCATCTGTAGTTGGCTACGAATAGAATTAATGAATAGTCCCATCCTAAGTTTATGGTGATTTTGTTTGACATGGGTCACTTGTTCTTATGAAACTTAAATTATTAAATTACATTTTTTTAACCAGAATACAGGAATATTACCTAGTGATTTACAATATAATAATTATTATCTATTCGACGGCGCTTTATTTGGTTGAACATGGTCGGAACTCTGTTAGTTGGTTTAGACCTGCCTTTGTATAGTAATGGCCAATCCGTCGATTGGTCAACGTTGATGATGGTCATGAGTTCTCAAAATTTATAATTAGGGTAGGGTTAGGATAGGTATTTAGAGAACATTGATAATTAAGGTAACTGAAATATTTTGAATTTCTTTGGTCGTTATCCATTCCAAACTATATTAGGTAATAGCAAACTTGGTGGACGTAAAAGATATGATGTACCTACTCGGTATTGCCATGAGCACTTAAACTATATACCGGCTGAGCAAATTGAATTGTTTTTGCGTAGTTCATTTCGTCCATCAGTCAACAATTTCAATTGAGCCAAGATCTGGTCACTGGCAGGAAATGGTCGACACGTGAAGTAGGTACCTAATGCGTGCTCTGCACTCGGCGCTACTTATCGAATTATCGTGTTAAAATGAAAAAATGAGCGTGTTTTTATACAATACCAAAACTGGTATGGAAATGAGCGTTTGTTGGCTGATACAGTCCTATATGGGGTGAATGAGCATATTTTTGGACAATACCAGCCTTATATATAGTACTGAGCATGTTTTGGACAATGTCAGTTACGACATGTATATGCAGGTTGAGGTGGTATTTACGATATGGGCTAACGCGTCAAGGCCAGAAAGTACAAAAAGTAGCGAGGATATCAAATTTTGATGACAGGAAATATTAATTTCATTTTTTACAGATGGGTTTCTATTTGAATTTGACTAGTCTCTTTGTCTTTACTTCCTCCCAAACAGTCTTCTCACAAAACCGTCCAGAGTTCCAGACATACCGATAGGATCGCCTTATATTATGTGTGGGGACGATATTATGTGATGCAGTAGGTACATTTATATACTCGTATTGTAAAATCAGCTTCGAGAAGTTTCCGTAGTGGTGTACTACACTACTACACATGCACATTTAAGCTGATTTGACTTAATATATATTTATCGTACAAAGGTAGCAAATGAGTTACCAATTCACATAATGCTATGTGATCACTGCGGCCAATGTACATTTGCAATCACCCACGAATACGATTTAATCTAAAATTGACCATAATGTATTACTGCCCCTCAGGACTATGATGTTCATACCGGGTGTAAGCTTAGCGGACCTTTACGCCATCCAAGACCGAAAGACAAAACATTGCTTCACAGAGGATTATAAGGACGGTGGTATCTACCCGGTTGATCTACACGAGTTCTACAACCTGACTATTGTACTTTTTTTTCGAATTGTGTTGTTGCTGTTGGCCCTATTGGCCTTTATAGCTTTACCGAGCGTTTTATGGCACGCCAACTTTGGGCGTAAAGAGTATTGTACCGTCTACTGTACCTTATATATATACTGTACCTTTATACTGTACCTTATGTACTCCAGATATACTGAAAGGGTCGCCACATGTTATGTGATGATGATCTGATAAAATACGCAACGCCTGTGAGTTTTATAACAAGGCACTACGGGAACGGGAACGGCACTTCAAAAAAAGAAGGTTATGAATTCGACAGGTATGAAATATTATCGGGCTTGCTAACTATACACATATAACAGTCTGTTACAAACAAATATATCTAGATTGAAGTGTCTTGTTTTTTGTGTAAATTCTTATACACAAAAAACAAAACAATTTCTACATAAAGTCATCAATGGTGCCATCGACTGTCCCTCACTATTGAGTAGGTTTCAATACCATGTTCCCTCAAGAGTACCTCGAAACCAATGCAATCTGTTTGAAACTATATAGTTTGTGTAAAACAAATCTTGGACGTTCCTCACCAGTGGTTCGCGTTTCCCAACTGTATAATAATAGTATAAGAAAAGACGAAAGTATCGATATCCATTTCGACAGCATCTCTAATTTATGGGCAAAAATTAAAAAAATTGACTTATTTTGTAATGACTCACTCTATTAAAATGAATAATTTTAATCTGCTATTGTAATTACTGTTAATTGAACGTAGACATTAATTTATTTTATATTTGTTATTTTTAGATTATTCCTTATTTATTCAATGTCACCCCGATCGAACTAATACAATTAATCCCAATTTATAAATTTATTTTATGTAATTATTTTTGTTTGTAATTTCTGTAAAATGTTGTCATGAATCATTTGTAATTATAATTTCTAATATTTCATAAAATGTTTTTAAGCATGATGTGATTAC
>DWNR01004512.1:0-10822 GCA_018250455.1 Polygonus leo
ATAGCTTATACATCAGAATAAAACATAGGCTACAATTTTTAAAGATATTGTGTGATTTTTTTTATTTTTTTATGGTAGAATAACGTTTGCGGGGTCAGCTAGTTTTCTATATATTTTCACATTAACTGTATGTTTGCTTAATTTTCTTATATACGTGTAGGTTTTTTTAGTGTATAAAGGTAGCAAACGAGTATGCTGTCCACCTGTTGGTAAATGGTCACTGCCGCCCATTGACATTAGTAGTCATTCCAAAGTACAATTGACCCAAGGTTGATCACAGATGCGTTACTGCTTGAAGACTAAGATGTTCGTCTCGTTTATAAGTATAGTCGGTTTCACGGAGGGCTATGAGGGTGGCGGTGGTACCTCCCGGTTGAACTACATGAGTTCTCTCACCTGGCAAATGGTATGTCACTGAACTTTTCCTGATCAGCTGCGATTTATATGATTTTTTCTGTGCCTATCGTCGTTATATTGGGTCTGGCAAATGGCAACCATATTTACCTCATCAGTGGACCAAAAATCAAGATACTATTAATTTTTTTTCGGTGCTAATAAGAGTCAAATAGTTATAAAACAAAATGGGACCTCCTCGGTGCTATACTTAAGACATGGCAAAAAAAATTCCATGACATGACAAAATCAGTCCACAATTATGGATGAGAGATACATATATACAATACAGTCATACATTGAACATGGAACCCCTCCTAAAATTGATAATAAATAGAAACTCTTACTACTTCAAATTATTTTGCTTATTAAATATTTTTTACTTTTTAGTGCATTTTGAAGTCGTTCTTATTTTTGTATACATATAATATAATTTAAGTTTAAGAACAATATTCCAAGCTCATTTTGGGGTTTCTATACTTTATCAGTCTTTGTTACCTATTTGATAAAGAGACAAAGAACTTTCAAAATAAAGTCACTAGAGGTCGTCGCTCGCTTCATGCTGATCGAGGACATAACAATGTCCAAACAAACCAAACTGTAGTTGCCAACACTTGGGGCTATTTTAATGGATATGTTGTCACACGCAAAATGACACAAATGGTCCTAGTTTAGATTCGTAAGATGTTATTAAGCAAATAAATAGAAACAATTGCAAGAATACAAAAATAAATAAACTGAATTGCTAATAGTATCAGGCGTTACTTTGCGGAAATCCATGCAATATATACCAACATACATACCATCACCAACACGAAAGGAGCGAAACACGTGTTGGTGATGGTATGTATGTTGGTATATATTTTGATTTTCTGTAGTGCATGCGTCCTTTGTGGGAGGGAGGGCGGTACATACTGCATGTCTCAAAAATATATACCATCATACATGGTGCACGCGGATTGTTGCGAAGTAGTTCTAACCTAACTTTATAAACTGAACTGCATTAAATAATTATTGTTATTTCATAATCACGAATATTGACGTTCAGGAGAATAAGGTGGAACTCATGTAGTTCAACCGGGGAAGTACCACCGCCACCCTCATAGCCCTCCGTGAAGCAATTTATTGTGTTTCGGTTTGGAGAGGCGTGGTTGCCGGCTATACTCATACACGAGGCGAACATCTTTGTCTTCAGGGATAGCAACGCATCTGTGATTAAATTCAGGTATGATTCAATCATACTTGGGAATGAATCCTGAAGTCAAAGGGCGGCAGTAACCTGATGTCATCAGGTGAACTGCATGCTCGTTTGCTACCTATTTACAATAAAAAATAAATTAAAAAAAATAAGGAACTCCTAACTTAAACATGATGTCCAAGTCCGATAAATATTCAATGAATAAGAGGCAACCCCGAGACTGTATAGAAATCCGTTCTGTAAGGAAATGATGCGCATCAATGAAAATATATAGAGGCAAATTGCGTATCTGATATATTATTTTAATCAAAATCATAAATACTCTTACATGGAACTTGTTGATGTGAATAACTATTTGACAAACACAAAGGACGTTCAAAATGAAGTCAATAGAGTTCGTCGCTCGCTTCATGCGTACCGAACACAACAATGTTTGCTTTGGCAGCTGAAACACCAAGCTCTAGTTATTTTCATGGAAATGTGCAGTCAATTACAAAAGGATTATGCCTATTTTTTGGATATCATTTAATAACTAAAAATAAAACGGGACAACTTCAAAATCAACCAAAATACATGACATCAGTGAATTAAAATAATATCGTTTTGTAATTTGTAATAAATTACTATCAACCCCAAAAACAACCCCTTAGGGGTCGAATTTCGCAAAATCCCGTCTTAGTGAGCACCTTCGTCCTAAAAAGAAACCTCATGAAAAATTTGAAACTCCTAGCACTTGTTGTTTCTGAGATTTCGTGATTAGAGAGTAACTTTTCGCTTTTATACATATAGATATATTATTGTTTTATAATCTGGAATAGGGTCTTCAAAAAAAATCTCTACAAAGAACTCATAGCAAAAATAATCAAAATCGGTTCATCAACAAAATGAAATTAAAGAAATACTACTAGTTACATTTGGAATCCCATTTCATCATATTCTGTTAATGTAAATAACTATTTGACAAACTGACAAAGGACTTTCAAAATTAAGTCAATAGAGGTCGTCGCTCGCTTTATGCCGATCCAGGACATAATAATGTCTGTATTGGCAGCTAAATCAACAAACTAGCTGCCAACAGTTGGCATTATTTTAATCACAATATGTCGCCAATGACACTAAAGGACCTAAATAGTCCTACTTTTACTTTTATTAAATAGTTTCTTAAAATGTTAGTAAAAGAATGAGAGAAACGATATCAAAGACACAAGAATAGATAATATAAAATGGACTTCTAAAATCTAAAAGAACTTTGAGTAAGAAAAAAGTGCTATATTACCTTTTTACCTATTTAAGCGCTAAATTTTGTAATTACGGTACCAAGGTACCGTAATTACAAAATTAATATAGGGCATTGTATTGCAAAAAATCATCAAAATTGGTACATAAATAAAGCAATTCTACCCAACATGTAAAAATGTCGGGACAAATTAAGAACCTCTTATTTTTGAACTTCATATTTGTTACTCCAAGCCCATTTAGAGGAAATCCAGTATACCGATTCATCAGCTTTTGTTTGTGTAAATAACTATTTGATAAAGGACTATTTAGGTCGTCGCTCGCTTTATACGAATGGAGGTCATAACAATGTCTGTATTGGCAAGTCAAACACCAAAGTCTAGTTGCCAACACTTCGGGGTATTTTCATGGAATTGTGAGGTCACTTATACAAAAGGACTATTTGCCTAACTTTTTTATAGAATATTGGATTATAAAAGAATTACAGAAGCGAAGAAATCACATAATTAGGAAATATTCGTAAACTAAAATAAAAAAAGAAATGTTTTAAAATCTTAATCGTACTTATTAAAAAAAAACTGCTATTTTTAATAGGAATTCCAAATCTAAGATCGGATAAATATAAAATTTAAATTGGATGACTTTGACGCTATAAGGAAATCCCAGCAAAAAATCATCGAGAAGAAACGTAGAGACAAAATTAGAAGCTAATTTTTTCTTGAAAGTGATTAAAATACTTTTGGATCTTTGGCTCTTTTGGATTATCCAGTATCCCACTTTATTAGCTTTTATTAATGTAAATTAGGTCATAACAATGTCTGTATTGGCAACTCAAACACTAAACTCTTGATGCCAACACTTGGGGGTATTTTCATGGCAATGTAAGGTCAATTATACAAATGACTATTTGCTTATTTGTTTTTATACAATATTAATTAATAAAAGAAAGACAGAAGCCATATACAAAATCACAGAATTAGGAAACATCCGTGAACTAAAATGAAGAAAAAATAAATGTTTTAAAATCGTAATCGTTCTTATTAAAAAACTGCTATATACATGGAAGATATTCGACAAATAGCTGGCTGGGCATACTTAGAATTGATAACGGTTTTAACAGTTTTTAGCATTTTTGTCTGTTTTGTTCTTTTTGTCTGTTTATTTGTTTATTTGACCGCGCATCACGTAAAAACGGCTTAGCGGATTTTGATGCCAACTTGACTAATCTGTCGAGACGATCCCCGGCTAGATTTTAGGCCATAAAAAATCAACCTCTAAAAGGAGGGGTAGCGGGCGGGGCCGCGGGCACAGCTAGTATTTAAATAGGAATTCAAAATCTAAGATCGGATAAATATAAAATTAAAATTGGATGACTTTGATGCTGTAAGAATATCGCAGCAAAAATTCACTGAGAAGACACATAGAGACAAAATTAGAAGCTGTTGTTTTTTTTTAAAGTGATTAAAATACTTTTGGCCCTTTTGGATTATCCAGTATCCCACTTCATTAGCTTTTATTAATGTAAATTACTATAAGACAAAGAACTATTCAGGTCGTCGCTCGCTTCATACGAATAGAGGTCATAACAATGTCTGTATTGGCAACTCAAACACCAAAGTCTAGTTGCCAACACTTGGGGTTATTCCCATGGCAATATGTCATCAATTACACACAGGGACTATTTGCCTTATTTTTGACATGTTAATAAATCAAAACAAAATCTTCCAAAACCCAAAAATAGATATGCCAGAGAACTATAAAGCAAAACAATAATTATAAATCATGAATATGGTCGTTCAGGAAAACCTGAACTGTTTAAATAAAAAGTTCAAGCTCCGATAACTATGTAATTAATATGGGACAGTTATAAAAAACCTGCAATAAGAATCTCTAAAATCTTTAGAATCGTTCATACCAAGTTATTGCCAAATATATAAAAATATAACCAAATTAGAAATTGCGCCTTTTTTGAAGAGATTAAAAATACTCCTATCCCATGTGAAGTCTAACCCAATTTATTAACCCTTGTTAATGTAAACATTGGTTGTTTAACAAAGGATTTTCGAAATAAAGTCGACAGAGGTCGTCGGTCGTTTCATATGAATGGAGGTCATAATAAAGATTGTATTGGCAACTGAAACATCAAACTGTAGTTGCCAACACTTGGGGGTATTTTCATGGAAATATGTCGTCAATTACACAAAAAGATTTGCAAATTCACCTAATACTGAGTAATCGGTACGATTTTATGGTATTTGTTTTATATATTATATGTTATATTATATGCAAAATGTTTCTTATGTGTAACATTTAAACATTATGGGGAGACTAAAGTAGTGTGTAACTCTATGTAAAATAATTTACTAAAAATTTGTGGCAATTGCCTACAACCGGATTCTTCCGGTCATTGCTTTTTATATTTTATTGGATTAAGTTTGCTATATTCAGTAAAAACTGTATTCGAATCGGATCAGCCGTTTCTGAGAAACATGCATTAAATATTAAGTTTGACTAATACCATTCACTCAGTTGGTTTTTGGGTGACAAAAAATTAATTCCTAAAAACAATCTTTTATTTACTGTACTTATTTTCTTCTCTTGTTCTTCTCATTATTTTTTCTTAAATAACTTACAGAAATTAACCAGATACAATTATACTATACGTAATTATATTATACATAAAGATATATATAAATTTGGAGACGCAAAACCCTAAATAAACTATACTTAAATAAGTTATGCAACACAAAGAGATATTTAGCAAGGCCACAAAATGACACTGCCAAGTAAAAGTTTGAAATGCAGCCTTGCAAGTGCAGTTAAAGGAAACAGATTCGACAATCGTACTATTATTTTAACCGGCTTCTAAAAATAACGTTTTAAATTACAGTTTTTGTATTTATTAGAAATAATACAAAGTAACATTGTAAATGCGAATGTGATTTTGTTTGTTTGTTCATGAAATTTTTCGCACATACTGTGAGGGTTTTTAGCGTATAAAGGTAGCAAATGACACAATCCACCTGATGGTAAGCGGTCACTGCCGTCCATGGGCATTAGTAATCATACCCAGAGCCGGATTAACCTTGTATGGGCCTGTAGGCAATACAATTTTCGGGCCCCTTTTCTTTACCTATTCTGACTAAATCATGTGATGTATTTTTTCGTTCCGAAGGATTATATTAGTTCTAATATTAGATACTAGATGGTTATATATGTATAAAATGTTTCATTTCATTTTTGATCCATAAAACTTTTTTTTGCGGACTGCAGTGGGCCCCTGTCGATCCTGGGCCCCTAGGCAGTTGCCTACTCTGCCTTAAAGTTAATCTGGCTCTGATCATACCCGAGTACGATTGATTCGTACTTGAGGTTAACCACAAATTCGAAAAAACGAGATTCAATTAATCGTTTGTGCTTTTTTCGAACATGTATTTGTTGTTGGCCCTACTGGTCTTTTCTGCTTAATCGGTTTTATAACTAAGGGCAATAACTCACAAGACAAGTTTAGAAGGAAGGGATGGGCTCAGGCTCGGGTTTCGCCTCAGTCTGGGCCCATTCGTCGACATTGTGGACAGGGATGGCTTAACCTATACTTCGTGTGCTAAAATGGTTCCGGCTGATCTAAGAATATTTCATAAAGATCGGGCTTCAATGTATATTTACATACAGTGGCGTAATTAGACCGTGTAAGGCTCATGGCAAATATATTGGAAGCTCTACCATTTAGTTAAGACATATGGAGTTTCTTACCGCTTCTTCTCCATAGCGAACTTTCCGAAGCGGCAGTATTTTTATGACATTAAAAAAGAGTTCTAAAGGAACCAACTTTAAACAAATGAATTTTGAATTTTGATTTTGATTTTGAGTAACGCTACGGGCTCCCGATGACGTGACCTTATTTTTTTTAAGAACTTAAACGGTCTCTGGCTCTGGAATAAAATTCAGTTGATAAGCAATTGATAATTGATATTTGCATTAAACTTACTAAAAATAGGTGGTCCTGTCTGTCCGGGGGCCCCTCCCATCTCGGGGCCCCTGGCATTTTGCCGTCTTGCCATCTCATTGTTACACACAGTAACGGTAATGGGTTGAAGACTGAATGATCACAATGGGATATCGGGTGGAGGCCAAGTTCAAAATTAACTCACCCAAAATCACTTATAATTTCGTTTATAGTATCAATAGTTAATCGATTTGTCGGCAATATCACTCGTTAAGTAAGGTTTGGTTATATAGCTGAATATATCCTGTTAATGGCTAATACAGTAATAAAAAGCTGTAGTCCTGTACTCTATGGTATAGAACACAAAATTTTATTACAAAAATACTGTTATACATTTTATATTCACATAAAATCGTGTGAACAACCCATTATAACAATAAGAAATTAATTCGAGACCAGAATAAAAAACTTTAAGACTTCATAATTATTTTCTTTACCATTATTTACACTACAGTAATTATTTTAAATCCGTATTAATCCTTTAATAAAATCCACATCTTTACCAAATAAAAAAAAAACAATTCACTTTTACAACTCCATAATCCTACTCCACTCCTCCACTCCTCCATACTCCATAATCCTGAAAAATCAAACGCTCTCAATTTGAAAACGTATTCGATAATCGACTCTATGTATCATTGTTAAGGTTCAAACTTAAAAAACGAACTAATTTCATTGATCGACCAATCAGCTGTGTTGCTGGTTGTATAACGTGTTCACACGGTCGTCGAAAGCACATGAAAATATTCGAACACGACACATGAGTGTGTTTCGTCTAGCTTTATAACAAGTTATTGTGAAATAGACTTTATCAATGGTGCTTAAAGTCGAGATTTGTTCGACAGAGTTGCTATTTCGTCGATAGTGTGAGTAGGAGGGCGCGCGCCCCTTGCCGCCTTGCGTCTATACCCCCTCCCGCTCCGTTTCAGTCTGTCTCGGACCACGCGCGAGTGCATGTGTCAGTTGCGTTGCGCTTCGAAACTGGTTTCATTTTTGAACAGTGAGTGACTAAAGGAATCGTGATTATTTTTTATCTGTGCCGTGTTTTGATTCGTGACTTCGTGTTGTGACGTAAAATTGGATTCGACGTTGTGTAAGGCTGCTTGAAAATATTTCAGTCGTTAATAAATGTTTGTAATTATTGGACCGAAAATGGTTTAAAATTGAGCGTTGTTTTTTTATTGTCTAAACATTTTACAACTAATGTTGCAACACTACACAATTAAAAAGATATAAAATATATTCGAAGTTTGAAAATGTTTTGTTTTGATAGTTATCTTTAACGATCGGCATAGCAATATTACAATATGCGGACGAGGAATCTATATAAAAAGTTAAATCAATAGATTTATGTAGGCTTTGTGTATAGGACAAAGAATACCTATTTAAATTTCTTTAACGCCATTTTAGTCGTTATTATGGAAATAAAGCGTATTATGCAATGTCCGGAATGCGGTCAGTAATATTTAAATTAGTTTCTTTTCATCATAACACGGCTCAGTGCGAAGATTCTCATAGCTATTAAGTGTATATATAAATATATAAACCGAATAATAATAAATTACAGCCTTAGCAATCAAATTATTAATTCTTGTTTTTTTTTTCTCTTAAAAGTAGCAAACGAGCGTGCATTCCACCTGATGGTAAGTGGTCACTGCCGCTCATGGACATGAAAAATCACCCCTCAATACGATTAAATAGTACGTGACGTTGACTACATAGCGTTGCTACCCTTGAGGGCTAAGATATTCGCCTCGTGTTTAAGTATAACCGGCAGGCTCTCCAAACCGAATCACAATAAATTTCTTCACGGAGAATTATGATTATTTGTGTTTAAAGAATTGTTACCGCGTTCTATATTCCTTTGTATTCTTTACGTTTTGTATTTTTTATTATTTTTCATTGTTTCCAAAAACAATAATCAGTCAGTAATTTTGATTAAATCACTCAATAAATCATTACAATATAAGTGAGGAATCGCAAATGTAACTATAAAATATACAAATTTATATAATTATGATCATTTGTAAGTAATTTCCATAAATTATAAATCAGTGCAACGATAATTTAGGCAATTCTAGTTAAAATAAAATTGTTAAATTAAAGAACAAAAGACTATACTATACTGTAGATATGTAGGTATATTTTTTTTAATCTGCAAGGTCATACCGTGAAATCAGTTCATAGACAACGAAGAAAAAAAACGATAGAAGCGGTGCTGTCACAGTCACTTTCATTGAATTACAGAACTTACTTAATATATTATCAGACTTTAAATCAATATTTGATTATATTCTTGACAAGTGGTTTTTTTATACATCTAAACCTAGCGATAAGGCAGACGGGCTACCTGATAGTATAGTCACCGTCGCCTATGGACATTTGCATTTATTTGGTTATACTCCAATTAATCTATTATTTATGACTGTTATCGAAATCAAGCGACTTTGACTTTTCGATTGCATAATGTATATAACAAATTAATTACAGTACTTTTTAAGTATCTTGTATTCACACAGCCTCCGTGAAGCAATTTATTGTGTTTCGGTTTGGAGAGGCGTGGTTGTCGGCTATATTTTAAACGAGGTGAACATCTTAGTCCTCGAGGGTAGCAACGCATCTGTGTTCGAACTTAGGTATGATTTAATTGTACTTCGTGATGATTACTGATGTCCACGGGCGGCTGTGACCATTTACCATTAGGTGGACTGTATACTCATTTGCTACCTTTATACGATATAAAAAACATATAACCAAATAACGGAATGACTTTGACATCGGTTGTCTATGAAATAAGGGATGGGAATATAACTTACTTTTTAATCAATAAAGTGTAACTCAATATGTGTTACCAACACCAATGATCTTTGCTCTTCGATTTCAAATAATGCATAAGAAATGAATTAGTAGTAGAATAGTTCTGTTAAATAGAGTAGCATTAATAGTTATAATCAAATAATTGAATGACACTGCTTGTCTATGAAATTGGGGACGTGAATATAGCTTACTTTTTAATTAAGGAATCTATAAAATTAGGAACAGGTTCTTGTTTTATAGACAACTAGTAATAAAGTTAGTCCCCTGTTTACCTCATTTCCAAATTCTATTTTATTGGACAATATCGTAAAGGAACATTGGTACCTGAGGCCTCTATACGATATAGACGACATAGAGACAGTAAACAATATTAATAAACTGCTTGCAGGCGAGCTTCGATGATGGAAAAGAGATATTAATTATAACATATGGGACCTTGTGTGGGGCTAGAGATGTTAGAAATCTTTGAAGATCTTTGAGGATCTCCAGACATAAAAGTTGTATAATGTTCGCTCGGAGCGGTACCAATACAGAATCTTTTTAATGTGTAGCAGTCGTTGTTAAGCGATTTTTTTTTGGTAGGAAAGGCGTGATTGCCGGTTAGTAACCTATACAAGAGTCGACATCTCGGTCTTAGGAGCGACATAGCAGCGCATCTGTAGATGACCTCAAATAAGCCGAATTCTGAAGTGAATTACACACGTCCATAAGCGGCTGTGACTACCCGCCTCTGGTATCTATGATCGGCATTGACTGACTTCTTATTACCAAGTGGACTGCATGTTAGGACTGCATGTAAGGAAACTGAGTAAGGAATACAGTTTCTCTCATCATGAGATCTTTGCTTTATACAAGCTCATAAGTAAATATGTAAAAAAGGATTACACAAACCAAAGTTACAAAAGTTTCCCATATTCCACGCAATTCAGCAGATTGTTCAGAATTTAGATATTATTGCTTTAATTAACTCTACGGTATGTGTACATGGAGAAATTAATGTCAATGCCAAAAAAAATCTAAAAGCATACAAAGAAAACTTTTTGATAGATACAAGCCTATTAACTTAGATTCGTTATATATATTTTTTATCGTCTTAGGGTAGCAAACATACATACAGGATACAAGTGGTCACTGCCGGCCATGGAAATAAGTGATCATCCCCGAGTACGATT
>DWNR01004513.1:0-10821 GCA_018250455.1 Polygonus leo
TCGGTTCACCCAATAAAAAGTTCTGAGGTAACAAACATAAAAAAAAAATAAAAAATAATAATAAAAAAATACAGTCGAATTGAGAACCGTCTCCTTGAACCGTGAAGTCGGTTAATAAAATACTCCTAGGGGTCTTCATACAAGTAACACAAGCCAGAAAAAAAAAGTCGTTTGTCTGTCTGTCTGTTGTGCGACTTTCACGTAAAAACTACTGGATCGATTTTGATGAAACTGGTTTTGTTATATAGCTATCAGTCCTCGGCAACATATAGGCTATAATTTATTTGTTTCGGTATAATTTATGTGTTTTATGTGTTTCGGTTTGGGGAGGCGGCTCTACGAGGCTATACGAGGCGAATATCTTAGTCCTCAGGGGTAGCAACGCATCTGTGATCAAACTTCGGTATGATTCCACCATACTTGGGGACTGCATGCTCGTTGGCTATACCTTTATACGAAAACATACCGAATCACTATATCTGTATAGAATTCCATAAGCGTTGTAAGGAAAATAAGATGTCAAACAACAAACAAAGCTTTCAAAGAACAAAGAGTTATGACACTTTTAAACGGTTGTTTTAAATCATAAATGAAGGAATTTAAGCATTGCATGTTGAAAGCTCTTTTTACTCAAATACTTTGTACAGATTTTTTTGCCCGCAATTCGTGATTAGTAGTATAATATGTTTTAATCCATTTCATTAGATGGTTGACAATTGTCACGAATAATCATCATAAAGAGCAAGTACTTCTCTAAAGCAAGGAAGTAATTTCATGCAAATCGTCGACTGAATCGTTTGCATTTATTATTTTTCATAATTATAGATTTAAAATAGCAATACCCTAGTAGTTAAGAATCCAACTTTTCAAACGAGATTCTGAGTTCAATTTCCGGTATGCGACCTGGCTATTTTTTTTCTGACTTTACGCAATAAAATGTACATTTTTTGTCATCATCATCATATCAAATAGAATTTTTTTTTTTCTTGATAAAATGTGAAGTTTTCATATGCTCGGTGTAATAATTAAGGCGTGATTGCGTAACGTACTCATACATTCGAAGTTTCAATACAACGACTAGTACAATACGGTTAAATTAAGGTAAGATCTTATATTATGTTACATGTCTTTACATCGGCAATTATAATCACTCATGTATTTTGGCACGTCTTCTACTTCGCAGCACGTAGCCGCGTAGAGAATAAACATCCAGCAAGATAAGAGTCTTCCTACAGTTTCTCATCAAGCTATTCTGAAACTTGCAAACTAAATCAACAGGCTTCCACGCATGCGCACACTTACCAAACACACAGAACTTACAAAGTTTTCAGTCAGCACGCTTCAACAATATTGGTCGGTTGTTGTTCCTTTCATCCAGTGTCGGTTACGATTTATAAGTTGACGGACTATGTGAAAAGGCGTCATGGATTATTCAACTCAGATCGTGTTTCTCATACTATGCACCAGTTTGTATATTTCAATATTTATGCATGTCTCATTTTCATACCCGCTGCGTTGCGTGTTGAAAGTTTTTGCCGCGCATACCTAATTTTCCCGTCAGCGTACACTTTAATTATAGTCCCGGGTTGCTTTCCTGACGTCGCGTATTTTATTCGTAGTTAAGCAGAACTATTATTGCCCTAAAATTTGATGAACGGCCTTTTGTTCTTCGAAGTTTTGATAATTATTCCAAAATTAATTGTCCGGTAATTACTATAGATAAGCGAGAGTGATTGATGAGTTTTATCTTGAAAACTACCGAATAATAATACAGGGTTAAGATTTACTTGGACTGAAATTAATATTATCTTTACATACTGTTACTATATGTTACTGAAGTTGTTACTGAATATGTTACTGAATACACTGTGGTATTGAAGTTTCATTGCTGAGAAAATATCTTGACTCCTGTTTGAACCACAGAAAAGTAATTGTTTTTATTGTGTTGATATGTGTTTTAAGTATAATATGAGCGATATTTATTTACAGTCACAGAATCATCAAATCTTTCTTGATACGTTGTGCTTTATTTCAATTTGATAGCATAATTAATGTCCTTAGACACTAGTCCTTAGACTTAGTGGTTTTAATTTGCCTATATCCCGTCCTTTCGCCACTTCCTATCCTATATAAAATTAATACACAACACCATTTTACTATTTTAAAAATAGTATGAATGTTATTAATATAATAGACGAATGGATAGTAATTGACAGAACAGAAATATAGGTAAAACGTTCCAAATTTATAAGTGTATTTATAAGAACTCACATTAATTTATACGATTATTTAGCAACCACTCAGCACATGAGATCATTACGATATAAAAAAGTAATATAGATTAAAAGGCGATTGGATCGGCGGGCTGAATGCAGGGAAGCTATCGTAATATACTTACGTGGGTAATAATAACAAAGCAGTACGTTTCAATTTGCCTGAAAGCCTTAACTCCATACATGTTCGTTATGACGACCATGTTTTATTCATGTATTCGAAAGATAACTTACCCGAACAACATCTTTATCATAGCTTGGACGTAAAGATTTTCGCATTTACATTTTGTTACTTATGTAGAATTGTTTGTGTTCGCTGTTTTCAATTTAAATGTAATGTAATGTTGATTATCTATTAGTATGTAATGTTGGGTACTTTCGTTGAAGGATAATTTATGATTTGATAGATACTGCAAAATAAATGGAACTGTGCCAGGTGGTAGAACTCGTTTAGCTCGACCGGGGAGGTACCACCGCCACCTTCATAATTCTCCGAGAAGCAATTTTAATGTTTCGGTTTGGATAGGCGTGGTTGCCGGCTATACTGATGCACGAGGCGTACATCTTAGTCCTCAGGGGTAGCAACGAATCTGTGATCAAACTAAGGTATGATCTAACTCTACTTGGGGATGATTACTGATGTCCATTAGCGGCAGTGACCATCAGGTGTACTGCATGCTTGTTTGCTACCTTTAAAAAATAAAAAAAAACTCATATATTTTCTTCTTAAAAAACATTTCGGGGATAGACTGATGGAGTTATATAGGTATAAATCATGAATTCCTACTGTACTTGTCAATAACGAGGTGCCTTTGTATGTCTGTCTGTTGCGAATCTATTTGATGTTCCCTTTTTTAGCGTTCAATACATGTAGCTTGCCAACTTGACCATATTGCTAAGACTCAGCAGTCCGTCCATCCGTGTGATACGGTTACAATCTCTAATAATAATATATCTAAATAATACAAAGTCACAAAAACCGCAAGAATCCATTACTTTAAGACTTAAGAGTCAAAGTAGTTTTCTGACTTAAATAACTTAGGATAACGATTTTTATAACAGCTAAATATTTTAGAATGCGTCGCGGTGAACATACATCGAGTTGAAGTGCCATCGCTAGTCGAGATTGGTACCGAGTCCATCATACTGGACTGCGAGTACACTATGGACACCGTACCACCCCGTCTAGGACTCGTAATAAAGTGGTTCTTCAACGGTGCCTCCGGTCTCGTATATCAATGGATACCTCCACTCAAACCCCAGTTCGTTGGCCTCTTAAAGAGCAGAGGCGATATGAACTTCAAAGTATCGGGTAAGTCAATTTAAGCAACCATGTTAGTTGTAATCAAACTATTCTATTACGTACCTGACTAGAATGAATCTACTACTCAATTTATTCGTAGACGTGCATCTCTCATATTAGTTTGGGTGTTCTAATGAATAAATGTAGAACACGTGTTCAATCTCGAATTACGTAAGGACATCTATAGGTAACTAATTGGCAAATAATTACATTATTATTAAACAGAGTATGAGTATGCATTTAAAATGACGAACTTTGTTCATATCTTTAGAATTGAATGTAAAAAACACTAATATTTAGTAACAATTTTCGAAAATTATATATTTTGTGTGAGATAGCACTAAAATATTTTGATCTTCCTAAATTCTAAGATTTGTGTCTTAAGGAAAAAAGAACAGATAGAACATAGATTGGTATAACTTTGGCAAGGAGCAGGCATTTTAGAGATATAAAGTTGGCTTTCGATTTGACTGAAAAAAAATAACATAGGGGAGAAAAATCTTTATTGATATGTGAAATCTTTTTCGGAAAATTGTAAATTGTCGAATAGTACTTCCTATTTTGCATTCGGATAAAACCTCTTTCTGAACGTAGTAGATACCCGTTAGGCAACTAAAACAACACGAAATGGTTTTTGTGAAATCTGAAATAAAAAAATTGGAATGGGAATGGAAATAGCATAAATGGAATATTTTTGAACAATTGGTTTTTATTTCGAAAAATGTTAGGTACATTACAATGTTAGGTACATTACAATACTTTTACCTGAAATTTTAAGATTTTGATATCTTATACGAATACTATAAATTTCGCGGTGCGTTATTATTATGTTTACATTAGTGTTTTTTGGGCAGGTATCAGATAAGTTAAGTAATAGTAACGATTTTTCTATTCATATACGTATTGTAATTGTATCTTTATGGTAACAAAATAACTATAATCCCAGATTTTCACCCCTTATATGTAAATTACTTTTTTTTTACTTTACGTGCATATGCCGAATAACTTATGCCGAATATAGCTGTTATGAAATATTCTTTTATTGCTTCAGATGATCCACTTCAAATGTACAGAGCTATCAAAATATTGAATCCTACTACAGAGCTTAGCGGGAACTACACATGCGTTATATCAACTTTTCTGGCAGAAGACCGACAAACTCGGTCTATGCTGGTGTACAGTAAGTAAATATTTTCATTTAGACGTTTTCGTTTTTGTAAATAAACTGAGAAGCAACGTCGACATAACATCTACGTTACTTGATATTAAATTGTCTTTATTTATACTTAGTTGCCAGGTGGAAGAACTCATGTACTTCGACCGGGGAAGTACCACCGCCTCCCTCATAATCCTCCGTGAAGCAATTTATTGTTTCGGTTTGGAGAGGCGTTGCTGCAGGCTATATTTAAAAACGAGGTGAACATCTTAGTCCACAAGGACAGCAACGAATTTGTGGTCAACCTCAGGTACTGATGACCCGGTTGACGCAGCTGTCACCATACCGGTCTGCCGCATAGAGGGTCCCAATTCTCGACCAGACAGAAATTTGAATGATGAATTTAGATTTCTATTTTAGGTTGTTTTAGGTTTAGGTTTTGGTTGTTCATACGTCTTGTGTGTGTCCATTGCACGCACGACACAGGGAATCCTATATTATGAGTGAATAAACTCATATGTTATGTTGTGTACTTAGGGATGATTACTAATGTCAATGGGTGGTAGTGACCAAATACTTACTTTAAAAAAACGAACATCTAGGTCACTTGATTTTCAATTGACATTGTTTATACTTTGCTTGAAAAAGTTAGAAGTTGTTATCAGACTCGTTGCCGCTAAAAGATGAAATGCGAGGTAAGTGGCTTCTCCGGACGATACTATTGTAAAAATGGAAAGATAATATTTTTAAAACTAAGCTTCATCCAAGCATCAGTTCTTCAAAAGTAGCTTCTAGTACGATAAAAATACATAAAGCTAAAAGGGAAATGTCTAGTCAATTTATCACATTTTTTAAATCTATATTATTTAATAACTACATGTCTAAATACTAACCTAAATACAATTCTACATTGTGCCGTTTTATCGTAAAATAATGAACATAACTTTCGTTTTCAGGAGAATAATGAGTCATTATTTACAGAACACTTTCCACGTCATGTTCTTTCTATTCGCATATAAATATAGAGTAACCAAGTATGTTATATTATGATATTTATCAGTGCGATAGTAATAAGTTTAGCTAAAATGTACAAAGGTTCTTTATGTGTTGATAGAAATAGTTAATACAATTTCCAAGAAATTCCCTGCACGTCTTATCTTTTACTTCCTCTCGTGTTCAGAGGAACTCGTATTACACTCGTTTACGCTCCGTTTCTGCTGTGAAATAATAGGTTATAGAATTGTGACGTCACTGGCTTTAACGACTTTGTACGCTATATACCATGGGAGTTAATCTTATATCTTCAAGATATAATTAAACCTAAGAAACTGAAATTTCATGTCATGTGGTTTTTATTTTTGATTCTAAAATCACTAATTTCGAACGTTTGTCGAAGAGGAAGGTTACTTGAAACGACACGGAAAAAATAAAATAGATATAAATGGATACTAAGAAACTTTGGTTAAGTTTCCAGTACATTAATAAACATATGGATTAAGACATAACATGTGCTTGTAGGTCCGGCGAGGAGTTTCCATTTCTTTCAAGAAAAGAAATATGTGTTCTTGGTGACACTTATATGTATTGCTGAAGACATGTATCCGAAACCTACAATGCTAATACTATCACGAGGGTAAGTAACTTTAAATAAACACACACACTATGTGTATTTACTTTAGAAACACAGTAATGGTCACCTATTATTTACACCTCTTTGAAGAATTGTTTTTATTCAATTATCCCAGAAATGTCTATCTAGAACGTAGAATCTAGAGTGTATGTATGTAAGAACGCATGTTTGTTTGCCCTAAATGGAGCGTCTTGTTTAATGATAATTTTAGATAGAATGGTCTTAATCGTAGACGAGTCCTAGGGCATATTTTATAAGACAAAATAAATTTACTATTCATCGGTGGAGGTCTTACATTTGATATCGTTCAAAGCGAATATATCATCATAAAATGAATCATTAATTTAGGATATGAAAAAGACATATTGTGAAAAAGTAGACAGGCCTATAACACTGTATAGATACTTGTATGTATTAACGAACAGCGAAATAAATTAATTGTGAACATCTATGCAAAATCGAATCCATTTATTACGATGATTGAATGTTTATGGCATATATAAATTCATATCCATGTATCAAGCTCACTCAGTTGACGTCCTAAATAAACATTGAATATTATTTTGAAAGTAAATGATTGAACGGGACTTCAATGTTTGCTATTTTTTCCATAATCGTTATCACGCCATTACTGCGCCTTCTCAATGATGATACCTGATACCCCACCTGGGTAGGGCATTTCAACCACGCTAGCCAAGAGCCGATCACAGATCCTCGTGAATATCTTTTAAAAAATTTTAGGAGAAAAGATGTTCGCTGTATTTATTAAAAACTAATAAATCTTAAAATTAAGTAACAAAAATAAGAAAAAACTGTA
Organism: Polygonus leo; assembly: GCA_018250455.1. Taxonomy (NCBI): domain Eukaryota; kingdom Metazoa; phylum Arthropoda; class Insecta; order Lepidoptera; family Hesperiidae; genus Polygonus; species Polygonus leo. The sequence continues at coordinate 7,180 of DWNR01004513.1, forward strand.
CCAAATCAGAAAAGCAGAGGTGAATAAATTGCATTATGAAAATATTCCATATTGATATATGAAAAAGTGGAAGAAGCTAGGCAAGTATGCCAGAACCGTGCCGTTTGGCACTCGATACTCTCTGCCTACCCCGTTAGGGATTTGGCATGAAAATCTATGTGTGTGATACATGCAATAAACGTATGTTGATGAAGGAATTGCTGGCAGTGCGACTGGATATAGGTTAAAATTTACTTATATGTGACGTTAGGATTACGCCGAGGTTCGTATATTTGGTAAATAGTGAACTCACTGGAAGACATGTTTCTTCGCTCGCGAATGCGGCAACGTCAATGAAAATAGGCCGAGTGGTTTGTTCTTGCAAACAGAGCATTTGTTGCTCCTAGCTTTATACTGTCTGTGTTGTCAACAAGTCAACAGATTCTCCTATTCTCTTCTAGTTTGTTGCCAGTTTTATTATTTAATAAAATAGAGCGTTTTACTGTTTAATAAAAAATATTTTGTTCTACTTTATTTTGCTTCAACGATGTCATCATGAAGTTTAAATTAAATGTTGTAGAATATTTTTTGCTAGTGTACCAGCGCCACCTATTTATGATTTATATCAAAAATATGTAGGTAGTTGTTTAAGGAGTAGGGTTAAGTAATAAACCTATATTATTATTTATGGTGAATAAGTAAAATTCTTGTTCATCTAGTGTGAGTTTTAGGTGGTTAGAGGTTAGGTACTTATAATTCAATAAAAATATTGAGCCTATTAATTGTTTGAGTATACAAAAGAATAGTAGGCATTCACTATTCACAAAGAATTTATTGTACCTTGAAACCTTTTAAAGCACTTTTCAATCTAGCAACATATTGAATTCAGATGGATCCTTCATACGGTTCTGGTCTAGGTTTATGTAAAAACTCTTCAAAAAATCTGTTCTATTTTCGTTTCACTTTCGATTTTCGCTTATACAAAGCGTTATAAACGTTTAAAATATCGAAATGTGTAACAAAATTGAAGTTTTACTGTCGCACCTTTTGCACCAAATGGGTATTTTTAATATATTAAATCTATTCAAATGAAACTTGCGCAAAAGGTGCTCTTATCGGTAAATAGCTATTTCAGCCGTAAGGTTGGAAATGTTCCATTAGATGTGGGAAGATTATATTCAAGTTAATGATATAGACTTGTGATTTTGTTTTTGTTAGGATTATAATATGATTCTTTAAATTTTACTAGCTTTAAGTCATTATACTTAATTGTCAATACATTTTAGGGTGCCGTTAAAACAAGCAGTAACTGAAGTAGACATGGATTCCTGGGGAACTTACACTCTTACTACGAAGGCTGTCGTTCATGATGATGACGTCATGAGCCCGTCTGAAGAATTTACATGTGTGATTAATATTCCACAAGCTAACTACACTGTCAATAAAACTACTACATATTATCCGGGTAAGATGTGTTATTATTTAAATTTATTACCGTGATACATTACATGGTAGAGCTTCAATGTTTTGACGGCAGTAGTACCACCGCCACACTGCTATATGCCAGTGCTACTGGCACTGGCATATTGGTTCTGGTTTATCAGAGATCGAAAGAGACTTAATTTACTTTTTTAAATGGACTGCACGCATTCCAATTTTATTCAGTTATTATAAGTAATTTGGATTTATGTTAAAGATCGAAGTGTTTGTTGCAATAAAAGTATTTTCCCGCTATGTAAATATTTTTTGAATGCGAAATGAATTCGCATCATTATAAATGGATGTGTCATGCCACAGCTGTGCAGTGACCAGAAATTGATTATTAACATACACTAAAGTGTAAAATTTCATTGCTGCTGAATAAATTAATATTCGCACATTTTACTTTAATTATTCCTTCCAAATTCTGTAGATAAATTAAAAGCACAATAAAAATATACGCAAACAATTTTGAGCGAAGACCGAGAGCAAATATTTGTGTACGAATTATTATTCCAAACTTAACTTTCTGGAAAAGACACAAGGAGGATAAATAGTTATTTTATTAAGAGATATTAGTGTTTAATTATAGCAAGGGTAACTGCTTCTTTGGAAATAGTTTTGTGAAGCACTCTCATATGCTAAAAATAATAAGTAAAATAAAATTGCTATGTATACAATTATGTTAATTAATTTTCTTCTTTATTTTTTATTGTATAAAGATGTCTGTGTGTCCACCAGATGGTAAGTGGTCACTGCCGCCCATTTACACCGTAATCACCCTCAAGTACGATTGAATCATATGTGTATGAGTATAGCCGGCAGCCCCCACCACCAAACCAAAACACAAAAATTGCTTCACGGAGGATTATGGGGTGGTACCCCCCGGTCGAACTACACGAGTTCTACCACGTGGGTACCACTTGGTTCTACAACTTATGTTTTTAAATAAAAAAACATCCGAAATAATATTTCATTGTTGAAATGACTAAATGTATGTATGTATCGATCATTAGAATAATAGCAGTTGCATCTCATTTCCAGCGTTAGTAACTGAATTAATAGCATAATTTGATATCACATTGCACGGTATCGCTAACTAAATTATCTTTAGCCATTCACAATATCATGTGATGATCAATATCACAATATCACAATATCATGGGTGAGCAGCGAGTTTTGAATATATTTTCATAGGATGTAGGATCACTTTTCAATCCACGCTCATGGGAAGACGTTCAAGGATAAATTCCCCATCTTTAATAAAAAAGATTAATGTTCAGTCTTAACAATGTTCTCAGTATGTAGGCGAGCATTTTTATTGTGTCCAAAATTAAGTTGGTTTAAAAAATCTTTTTTTTGGTTCAGGACTTATGCCGACATCATATATCGCAGCTTATGAAATTCAGAAGCCGGAAGAAGACAACATGAATAGTAAGTAGTTTTTTTTATATAATTAGTACCTAATCTTTAAAAAAAATACATCAAAAAAGTTTAAGCTTTATCTAAATGTACAAAACACTTAAATATTTGCATAAACCTCCAATAAATACTATGGTCCAAGCTCAGAAACAGCATTTGTTATATAAGCAAAAAAATGAATAACCATATATTACATCTAACAATATGATACGATACAAAGTTTCTTGCTAACTCGATTATTGTGGTTATTGGGTGGTGCTGCATGAAAATGGAACGCCACGAATTAACTTGCAATTATTAATATTCAACAATAACTATTACAGGTAATCCAGCATCATCATTTGAGAGCCCCTTTCTATGGATTTTGATAAGCTTATATTGTATTGTGTTTCTATAAAATACACTGCAAGATATTTCTAATAAAATTTTCTATCAATAAATTGCTATATTAAATTTTCTTGAAAGATAATATATATTTATGCATATAGGTAGTATTAGTTTATATGATACCAACATTTTTAATTACCTTATCTGTGCTATTATTATACATGTTGCTGTTAAGTTAATAACGAAATGTATTTTATGTAATACATATTGTCTATTATTACGAACTTATTATTGTACTAGCTGTGCCCGCGGCTCCGCCCGCTACCCCTCTTTTAAGGTTTGAATTGTTATTGCCTAAAACATGGCCGGGGATCGTCTCGACAGATTAGTCAAGTTGGCATCAAAATCCGTTAAGCCGTTTTACGTGATGCGCGG
>DWNR01004514.1:0-10820 GCA_018250455.1 Polygonus leo
GGACTCTCTGGATTCAGGACCCCTACGCTATTCATCATTTCAATCTTTCCAAATCGTAAAGGTAGCTGAACGAACTATGACATTTTGACCACAAAATTTAAGGTAACCTATTAATACATTAAAAAGTTTACAAAGGGGTAGTGGCGATAGTTCTTAATAAGTATCGCACCCAAGTTGCTTGCGCCATGTTTTCTGATAATCTTGTTTGCATTATGGCGCGTACATACGTACGCCATTATCATTAGTACTTGCATTTTCATTAAAACAGTTTGCATTATGTCGTTCCGACGTCACATTCACGGATAACAGATTTAAATTTTACATGGACATGGAATTGAATGGACGTTTCTTCATTGCCACGGAGAGGCAACGTCACGGCACCAGCACCGGCAACCATGATGAATGCCGTCGCCGCGTCGTGACGTGACAGTGAAGAAACGCCTAATGATGTGGAGGCAGTTTGACTTTTTATGTCTTCCTCAAGGCGATGTCAATTCTGTATCAACATGTCATAACAAGACCATAATAAGAAACAATAATCACCTTGTAATTAATAACGACGTTGTTCTTAGCGGTCATGTAGTCGGCGATGTTGTGGTCGACTATGAGACGCAGCAGTCTATTGAGGAGCGTCAGATCGATCTTCTCGTACAGCTTCTCGAAGCGAGACTCGAGGAGCACGTTGCACTCGCCCTCGCCGACTTCCCACACGTCCTGTAGGTTGTTGATGCCTGTTGATGCAAAGTTGCAAACATTTTGTTACAAATTAAGACATTTTGGATGCTTGTGTTAGTGTAAAATTTAAGAAATATTAATCAACTACATTTAATAAAAACATGTTTATTCATAAGCTAGCATAGATTTATAAACATATGAAAAGAAACGTAGGGAACAGTAAAAAAGTTATGTGGAGAAATGTTAACAACCTAGAAATGAAAATATAAAATTCTGTATATTTAGATCATTTATTAACATGAGGTACACAAAAACATTAAATTCTTCTTTCTTCTGAGACTGCAATGGGCGCCCGATGAACGTGCCACGCACCCAAAGTGAGGTTTGTAACAAGGGGATTGTATGACCATACTGATCTCCTCTGCTACAACGCACACTTTGGGCACTGGCATCGGTCTTCCGTCTTCAAAATGCAGAAACGACGAGTGAAGTGCGGTTTTCTTAGTAAAATCCTACTGGTTTTTGTGACATTTTTACTGACTATAATTCCTGCAGAGTAGTTTGGTTCTTTATCTTTTATTTAGTAAATTTTCAAAACAGTTTATGTTTATGTGCTATAATATTACACTAGTGGCCAAAGCTACAACACACATTAATTTTACATCTAATTTCCACTTACCCTGACACCACTTGTACACCAGCAATGGCGAGGGTTCTGTATCAGCTGGTTTGACCCACGGCGGCAGCAGACGTCGCTTGTCCGCCTCGTACCACAGGTACTGGTCCAAGTACGCGTCCGTGATCTTCTCCAGGGGCTCCACGTCGTACACTGGCACCAAGTGGGAGTAAAGGTCCATGAACTCTATACCGACCTACAAAATATTGAGAATTTGAAGAATAAAACAGCAAAATAATAATCTAATAATAACCTAATATTTATTTAAGTCCTTTTCTTAGTATTGCGGTAAGATCACAGATTTTTTGGTAAAACAAATTATGCAAACAATATGAACTCATATTAACACAAAGTCTATCGACTGTGTAATACAATATAGATATAATCTGCAATAGTTTTAACCCTAATGCCATATAACTAACCCAATATAATGCATTTGCATAATAATTCAATTATCAAAAATGTCATCAAAATATGAAAAACTTATACAAGAAATTGTTACACATAAAAACATACCTCTCTGAACGTTCTCTGTGTGAGCAAATGACGCTTGATTCTCGAGAGCGCTTCGTGGGGATTGTCGTAGGCCTGTTCGATCAAACCCAGCTCCTCTCTCTGACTCTGATTCAGCCTTGACTTGACGCTGTACGCCTCTTTCAGTCTCTCCAAGGCCAAGATGAGCAGCTTCGTGTCGTGTTTGTAGGACAGGGGCGGGAACGGAATGGGGGCGAAGCGCCGCGACTCCAGCCAGTGCACGGTCGTAGTGTAGATCGCTACAGCTTCCTCCGGCGATATGTATGGACCGTCCTAAAACAAGTACAGAATGTTAAGCACAAATATATTAGGATCACCGATCACAAGAAGCATTTCTACTTTTTTCTTGTAATTATTGCAATGCAATTAAGAAGCAGCGACGTTTCACACGGATCCCAGTCTGGGTGTCGCCTCTAATTTTTCAAATGAATAAACTTAAATTGTCACTTGCTTTGGGGGACGCAAAAACATCGTGAGGGTTTTTCCGTCGTCTCACTCCTCAAAGATTGTAAAAAGAAACTCAAGCATATGAGAAGCACGCTCAATACGCACTTGGCAGGAGCAGTAAATTGATCTAAAATCCTTCTCGTTGTGGAGGTACCCATACGTACCCAGCAATGAGACAGTTATGTGTTGGGGTGTTGATTGTTAATTTTATAATTTTGTAATCTACAAATAAAAAAATCTTTTAACGTTAATATGTTCGTCTCAATGAAAAACCAAAATTTTGACTATACCTTGAGGTAATTATGCTGTCTCTCCTGCTCAGCCTTCAGATACAGCCGCGTGAGTCTGCCCAGGTTCTTCTTGCAGACGGTCTTGTCGACGGTGGCGCCGCGGCGGATGCGCTCGCGGTTGTAGTGCGCCGTGTTCGTCCACCAGTCCGCCTTCATCTTCACGTAGCGGAGGATCATGTTCTCGATGGGCGTTGGGAGACCCGGCACCTGGGGACAATGTTTTTGTAGTTGTGTCGTGGCACTAAATTTATTTATAACTAGCTGTGCCCGCGGCTCCGCCCGCTACCCCTCCTTTTAGGGGTTGAATTTTCATGGCCTAAAACATGACCGGGGATCGTCTCGACAGATTAGTCAAGTTAGCATCAAAATCCGTTAAGCCGTTTTTACGTGATGCGCGGTCAAATAAACAGACAAACAGATAAACAGATAAACAGACAAAAATTCTAAAAACTGTTGGAACGTGTTCTGTTATCGATTCTAAGTATCCCCAGCCAACTTTTTTTTAATATATTCCATGTACAGATTTTGTCATTTTCATACATATATTGGCTATGACATGGTAAATTACACGATGGCCGATATCTAGATGGATTCAATATTTTTAAGATTTTAAAATTTATTTATTTAAAATTAAATATTCAGCTTCTTTCGTGCGTACATTTACACCAAAATTCGGGTCACTTTTATTCTAATCAGTGAATATCCGACGAGACGAATATTTGGCAACTTACATGTTTTTTTTTTCTAATAACAACTAAATTTTATAACAACAAAATTTATTATTCCTTATATCATAATTTGTTGTTTTAATTTCTTATATATATCTATCTTATCTTTATTATTCAACCTTATATTTATTAAAACAACAGTACACAAACATCTAAAATTTTCGTAGATTTTAATATTTCTAAAATATGAACAGTTATCATGCTGAAATATTTATATTTCAAACATACCTTCCAAGGAATATTGGCTTTCCAGCACCGCCACGCTTCAGACAGATGCTGCAGGATGGTCCTGGCCTTGTTCTGCTTGATGCCCTCGGGCATCATGTCCACGATGTCGTGCATGACGGACGCACGCAGCTCCAGGTCGAAGTGGGACTCCACGCGCTGCTTGGTCACCGTCTTTGCCACGCCTATAAATGGATTATGTAGATAAAGTAATGGAAAATTATTAAAGCAGCAGCAGCGGTTTGGTCCTTCCTTGAAGACAAGTGATACTAAGGAAAGAAATTATAATACTGTGGTAAAACAATTTCAATAGAAAACAAATATGACGATTTTCTATGAAATTGTGGTTTTGAATTTATCTTACAGTATTATAATTTAGATGGTTACTTTTACAACCTAAATTTCAACCAGTGTCAAAGTTAATCCATCATATTTCTTTACATAATTAGCAGATTCTTTTAAATTGCCTTTATTTGTTTAATTAGGAGACTTTTATAGAGATTAGTCTTTCTACAAATTGAATTACCTTTAGAGTGTCTGCCTTCAAACTGCCTAGACAGTAGATTGCCGAGCCAACGCTCCAGTAGTGGAGTTATACCGCGCATGAAGAACAGCCACACTCTCCAGCCGGGCGCCCAGAACCCACATCCAGGTCCCTTCGACACTGGACCCTGAGAAGACATAGCTAAATTATGCATGTGTCGTAATCATTTTGCTAGCTTCATACGTTTTAAAACTTCATGAAATATTGCGTAATAATTATTTTCGCTATTGTACTTCCGTGGTAATGATACTTTGAAAAATCACAAAAATTCTCGAAATTTAAATGTTTACTGATTTATGGTAAAGTTGTTTAAAAATTCGAAAAATGTGTTCTAATGTGTAGTAAAATGTGTGTCTACAGAGTGTTTTTTCAAAAACATAATTAGAATGATAAGGAATCTCAAAACAAATATACTTTTTTGTATTCTAATATAAATCTTTGTATATAAATAATTTATGTCACAATGTATGTTGGGATAAATTCTGAAACTACTGAACCGATTTTAATAAAAATTAAAATTCATCAATTCAAAATTATCTATAGAACATTTTCTGAACATCAATAACATACTCTTGATTTGAAACAAACCTGAATTTGGGTTGTATTTCAATAGCGCTTGGCGAAGCTCCAATACTTACAGTATTAAATCTATAGTAGATGAGATGCTTCAAGTCCTTGCACATCCGGATCTGTCTCATGAGTTTGTACTTGTATCTGTACATGCCGGTGAGTTGGCCGACGTGAGCGAATATGTACTGCAAGCCATCAGCCAGTTGGAATGAGTCCACGTTGTTCAGACGGTACTGGACGTGGGAGTCCACTATCAGTTTCGTGAGCCGAAGAATTTCACGACATAAGTGGAATGCTGCAAACAAAATTAGTATTTTTACTATGAATTCACATCTCTCTATGGAATTCCTATGATTTAGGAAGCTATTGGTACTATGACCCTGAAATTCCCAACCTGAGTAATATTTTGATTTTCTTTTTGATTTTCTCTCTTAACTGAAACACAATAATTGATTAACAGAGAATTTTGAGGGTGGCTGTAGTACCACCCCGGTCGAACTAAACGCGTTCTACCACCTGGCTGGTTCTGATGTTATAATTGTGATATAATGATATATGGTTTAACAATAGTGTCATTATATTTAAAAAAATAACTTTATATATACTTTACAAAAAGATGTATCAGTACAGAATTACACAGAATTGAACAGAATTTAAGTACATAATTACCCGTAAATGGTTCTTTAAGTTGTAATATAAATATCATAAATAAAATAGTCTAGGTCAAACAGCCTAACACTCCCGCTTCTTAACTTTTTGAAGGGTAGTGTAGTAAATAAATAAAAAATACATACCATTACCAAACCGTGACTTCTTTCTCTCTTTAGTGGTGAGTGTTTTCACTGGTTTCAAGTTGAAGTTGTAATCCAGATGCAGATAGTTGAGGTTCTTACGATGGATGAGCAGGTTTAACATGTTGTACCCTTGTCTACACACTTGAAGACCAGCTTCCACCCAGTCCAGAGTTGTTGTTTGGAAGAACTTAGTGGACTTGAATGATCGGAACAAGTACCTAATGGATTCAAAAAAAAAAAAATTATTAAAGTAATATCTTAAACAAATCACAACAATTTTTTAATACAAATGACCCACATGTAAATATAATCTCACTTTATTATGAGCGTCAACAATAAATTTTTCAAGTTATGTTAAGTATATGAGATTAATGGAAAAAATTGTGTGGAATTATTAAATTCAGTTTGGTTTCAGTTGGTTTGTTTTAAAAGGAATCTGATACAATATGTAACATGGTTTTAAATGTTAACTAAAACATGACATTTATTTCATTCAAATATAAAACAAGGCCAAGAAAACATTTATACCAATTAGGATCGTAACCGACATACAAAGATTTTTACATTGATGAAAAATTTCTAACCCAAAATTTCTACAATAACCTGAAATACATAACATAAAGACACATAAACTCACCTCTTCTTCTGTGGCTTGGGCGGTCGGTGTTTAAGCGCATTGAGTACATAGTACTTGAGCAGCTTCTGATAGGACACGCGCACTTTGACCGGCTGGCCCGGTGGACAGTGTTCCTTGTACCAGGTCTTTACCAGCGGGACGTCGATAGCGCGACGTGATCGACCTGCAAATAAATCCAGGTGAAAGTGAAATATGTTAACAGTTGTGTTAGTTGCTCAAATGTATGTAACTCAAATGAAAATTTCTGAATGCCTCTTATTCATCCGGTAATTCTTGTCTCGGATATTGATATTGACAGTTCAAAATTCAAAAAGCTTTATTCATTATAAGGTATATAGTTACATATCCATTATAGTTACAATGAAAATCATACAGGGTTACGTCAGTAATTACTTATTACAATTAATTCATTTATCGTCTTTGAGCTCCCCTCTTAGGCATTATTAGACCGCAAGAAGAAAGTTGGCGGAAAAAGACTCCCGGCACTCTTTTAAAAGAAAAAAAAATAGTTACACGAGTCGACATGAGTACGATTTCTAATCTATAAAATTTCTATCATCGATATCTAAGCATGTAAGAATTTTCAAAAAAGAATGTCTTACCCGATCGCATATTAAACGGCCGGGGCGCCCACAACAGGGCTATACCGTTCGCCGTGTTATCCGTATACAAGGCGGTCTCTTGCAGGAACGGTGACACGTCTTCCGGGAGTACGAATTCCTCCTCATCCGTCACCGGGTCCAGAGACTTCACGCCGGAATGCCGATGCGAGATCGGGTTGATCAGCGGATCGAAGTAGAACGCTGGTAAATCAGGATCTTCGGTTTTGATGTACACTACGTTGGGGGTGTGGTACCTGGGAGAAAAAAAAATATGATGTTTCTTGAGTGTTTTTAATGACATTATCAATCCATCATTCATCATTCAGCTGTTTATTGAAATAACTGAGTGAATAACTTACAATGACCTTTTAACACTATACAATATACAAAGTTAAGGTTCTTTGAATGATTTGAGCACTAAATAGGATTTTTAAGACATTCCACCGTAATAGGGTACAATAGTACATAAAAGTTTGTATGTAACTTTGGTATTTACATTAAAATTGGTATATTAGATTATATTTTAAAACAAAAGGTTACTGTATTTTTATGGAAATGTAAGCCTTAAAAAGGGCATTAAAGATTTTACACGTACAGTGTAATTGTGTTTTATAATATAGCGAATGATTATAAATAGTTCTATAGATATCATAACATTTGTGGTTCTTAAATTAATGCGAATTCCCATTTATTTGAAATGGTTGCTGTCAGTTGACAAATTTGTTATTAACACAGAATATTAATTTTAGTTCATAGTTTTATTACATGTAACACATTCAAGTATGTTAATTTTACTCACCAAGACAGCTGAACAAAGTGAGGCAAATTGTTGTACAAATATGGAAAGGCGATCCTATACTCCGTCCTAATTGGCTGACGGATGATAATCTTGTTGATGTCATTGAATTCGTTCCAGTCCTCATCACCAGCCGAATTGTCTTTCACGAGCGGCTCGAACTTCGGTCCGCCAGGGATCGCCATGTTCAGAGCTTTGGCTGTGAAGAAACTCTTCGAATCGAAGAGATAGAAATAGTTGTCATCTACCAAATCAGTCAGCAGCTGGTTCGCGAGACGATACAAAGTGGCCATTTGTGGTAGCGTCAAGTTCCACTTCCTATATGTCGATCCATTAACATGTCTAGTGCCTAAAAGAGGTTTGTGGTCGTAAAACCATCTCGCAACCGCTGCGTCCTCCTCTGGATCTAACTCAATCTGAATCGGCTCTAATGGTTCAACGTCCAAGATGTTATCAGCGTAATCCAACGGCGGTTCTTCATCGTCGAACGGCGGGAACCTCATTCGTTTGAAGTGTCTACGATCACGTTTCTCCCTACGCATCATGATCCACATTGTTCCCCACTGCGCTATGTACACAGGTTCAATGACCCATGGTATTTCATTCACAAATGTTATAGCGCCCGTGATGTGGTACAACACCTTCACATCCCTGATCTGTTCCCAGGGCATTGGCATGTTCTCTAGAAGCTTCATCACAGCATGGGGCATGTATTTTAGCGCGCCCAGATACACTCTCTTGTCGTGACGATATTTACGACTGGTCATATCACCGTGGTCTCTGATGATCTTTCTTATATGCTCGGGAGGCATGTCTTCTTTCTGCGCATCCACAAAGCCGAATTTGCGCTTCTCGGCGAAACGTTTCGATTGCAGTTGGAGCCATTTATGGGCTGTAAAAAAATAACAATAAATAATACTGCTGTCAGTTTCTTAAGGATGAATGTTTATTTAAAAAAAAACTGTCAATATTTTACATCACAAATTTTTTGTACAGTTAAGGCTTCTGATTAGCCATTAAATAATTTTGGCACATTTTGACCTCTTTTACATAAAAAGACAGAAAATTCTAGTGAGACTTGAATAAACCAGAATATAAAATGTAAAAAGTGTTTGTGTTATATTAATCAAGTAAGCTTAACAGAAAATTGAATGACGTCTTATAAATAAAACCACAGGGGCTCTTGTGACTACTTTTATGAACGTGTTTACTCAATAAAACACTATTAATTTTTATTCTTTATTTCAATGTTTGCAATTTACAGCTTTATCTACTTACAACTAAATAGACAATCATATCAATTGCATTGCAATCTTACCTCATTGTAATTGATCATAATCATAGATCATAAATAGGTTATGACCTTAAGATTTATGATTGTAACATGAGGAGTAAAATAGTATCATACCTTATAGTATCTTTTAAACAATTATTGTTTATTATAATTAAATAGAATGTATGCCACCTAATCCACACTCACACAGCAAATTGAATGAGTATCGTTATAGACTGCAAATGCTATACCCCTAATCAATGACTTTAATACAATCCTTAGTAATAAAGTCCTGGTACAATAGGGGTGGCAAGTATAATACATTTTTTGGATGTTCATAATAGGCATTATGACAAATTTTGAAATACCTTTCTATAATGTAGAAATGTGCCTAATGTTTCCAAAAAATACAATATTTTAGTAAAAAAATTATGTTTTTAGTGCAATTTACTGCATATTTCCTATCTTCTTTAAATTATGCATGAACACATTCTTAGCCATGGCATCCACCACTTTTTACCTAGGGTGTGAAGTCGCGCATCAGGTAAACATTGCATTTCATTGGAGCAACACCGCTACATTTGCTGAGGTCAACCACTCTGATTTGTGGTTTAATATCACAGTATTTAACATATTTATTTTATTGAAAGTCTCAATAAACTGAATAATTTTACATAAACAGGGATTTTTTTTTAGAATCCTATTGTCATTTATTTTTCGCTCATAACATTCATTCATAGTTATGTTTTTAATAGTATAAAGGTAATAAATAAGCATTCAGTACCCCTGATGATAGGTGTGAAGGACCACTCATGGAAATTTGTAATAAACCACAAGTACAAATGAATTATACCTGAGGTCAACCCAGTGCCAAATAAATTTTGGTGCACAGGGCCTCAAGAAAGAACTTTTTTTGGGAAGTAGTGTGGTTTCACATTAAGTAAAAACCTTTTTTATCAAACGATCAATCTTAACTTTTAGTCAAGGAAAAATCATCCCTAAAAAGGTCAGCTCACTTTTGGTTGCCAACAACTGACGGAACCCATATGCACGGGGCTCATAACATTTGCTACTCCAGTTACGTGGTTAATCTGCCTCTGTTCATCACCTACTTAAATCGGTACTTTTTACTTTCAATCTTTGCTGCACGGGGCCCTCCAAATGAGGAGGCCCATAGCATTTGCTACTCTTTCTATATGATTAATCCGCCACTGGGTCAACCACAGATTACTACCTCATGTAAATCTAGTAAACAAGCCACAACTACAAGCAACTCCAAAACTTCTTATTTTACACTGTTGATTTGAAAAGGAATAGTTTACATATAAACAACCTCAACTGTATATTAAGGGTAGCAATGCCTCTGCAGACAACTTTAGTCATTTAAATACTTGTTACTTAACAGCAGTTACACTGCTGGTCAATAGATTACCTGACTAATAATAAAGCAACAATAACACAACAACATCAACAATATTTGGACCCAATTGCATCATAGTATATGCCGTTTATATGGATCATGATTATCACAATATCCATTTTAAAATGAACGAACACTAAATTTATCTAAATATAAGGTTCTCTTTTGTATCATCATCAATATTTGAGTAATACCAATAACAATATTTTCAGAGGAATATCCATCAAAATTAACGTTTACCAAAAACAGGATAGTTTTTTTTATAAGGTTGTCATCAAAATACGTAGCATTATTTTTAGTATGTACTTAACATATCTGCTATTTAGTACTCCATATTTGCTATTTGGTATTGCAGTCCATAAATTACATTTTTGTTAAATAATGAAGTAGGTACCTTTTTCCCTGATCTTCTCTTCGGGTATATGATGTGGCTTGGGCGGCTGCGATGGGGGCACCGGCGGAGCAGCGGCGGCGGCCGCAGCGTGCGCCTGAAGCGCGGCCTGCTGCGCCGCAGCCAGCTGCTGCTGGGCCATCATCGTGGCCCAGGGGTTGGGCCCCAGCAGATACGGCGGCAGCGACATGCTAACCGCCTTCTATAAACACGTGAGC
>DWNR01004515.1:0-10820 GCA_018250455.1 Polygonus leo
TTCATTATACATTATTACAGACAATGCTGTGCTGTCATTTGCGGATTGTATGTACGCGTGAATTTAGGTAGGGGTGCTGTGCTTAGACAATTTTAGTATCACACACTGCAAAATAATGCATGAGGGTCATATCGTATGAATAGCTCTGTCATTGCTGTCGCTTGGGTTATGTTTTCGACGGCTGTGTGAAAAATTTGATTGTAGTCTCGTTTTTGGGGACTGTTCCTAACTTGTCTGATATATTTCTTGTTTTCTTTCCGACTTTAAAAAGTTTAAGTTTTTCAAGACTTAAATATATGTATTCTCAAAGTTCACTTAAGGGCCCTAGAGATACTTGTTAAGTCAAGACTTTTGTAGTAAACAAATAACAATGCAGTCTACCTTACGATAAGTGGTCACTACCTCCCATAAGTGGATTTCGTAAATTGGTAAGCAAAAATAGACTAACACCAACGAACTACATCTTAATACGTTTCTACCATTTGAAAGATAAACACTAATTAGAAAATAAATTGAAGACATTGAATGAACAATATATAAAACAACTGTTTAAAAGATCGCTGGTCACGATTAATAGTATAAACTTAATCACGGGCTTACGTTAAATCAAGTAACAGTAAATCCAGCATGTTGATATTACAAACATTTGTAAATGGTAGCAGCGTTTAATGTTTGATATCCGCATACATTCCACATACACTGGTTGGCAAACTTGTATCTAATGTAAATGTATTCAATAGCGCTTTATATAAAATTTCGCGCGGACCAAATAAACGTTTCATACTAGCGACGTGTAACTGACTGAAGAATACATACCAATATTTTCGATAACGAATCAGTTGTGATATTTAAAGTATGTTATTGTAGTAAACGATAAGTATGTCATATATAGAAAAATCTTTACACTCTTATAAATTTTCTTCGTATTTAATATTAAATGAGAGATAATAATAACTATCAAGCTTGTTAACATACAAAAGAAAAAAAAAACATGGATATTTGAAATTAGATTTAGTATTGCCTCAGTTTTAATTTCTACCGGGAAAAATATTGTTAAAGAAAATAAACGTCTTAAATGCTTTTAACATACTATTATGCAAAATATTAAATAAAAATGTGGGTATTTTGAGATTGCGCAGACAATAAAATAATCATGCAATCCTGCGTTCTAAATATGGTGCTTTTGTCATAACATGACACGAATGCTATATTTCTACAAAACAATAAAAACCGGCCAAGTGCGAGTCGAAAAATCACGTTTGTTGTATGGGAGCCCCACCTAAATATTAATTTTATTTATTTTAGTATTTTTTGTTATAGCGGCAACAGAAATACATCATCTGTGAAAATTTCAACTGTCTAGCTATCATGGGTCATGCGATACAACCTGGTGACAGACAGATGGACAGATGGACTGCAGAGTCCTATTAATAGGGTTTCGTTTGCACTCTTTGTGTAGGAAACCCTACAGCAGCAGCTGACAACCAACACCAGTATGAAACCGGTGTAATATAGCATACCAAAGGACTTCGCCTAAATAGTTGTGGACGTCATTTCAGGGCGTTTGGCTGCTGAATTTAATGAGCTTTCGTTGTTGCGCGTAATGCCGACACTTGATCTCCGTATTCTGCGATCGTCCGACTATTCGTAAACCACAAATACCATAATGAAGTCCATGCATTTGAGCGTGCAAATATTTGTACGTATCAAAACAACAAATATAGTGTTATTATAACTACGTTTGGCTTTGATGTAAGAATTCTTGATTTTGATTTTTAAGAACGCAATGCCGACATACAAAAAAAGCAGTCGTAGGACAGTGGCAAGATACCCCATACTCATTTTCTGAGTAGGTTTTTCTCGCGCGTCTGATTTTTGAAATAATTGTAAAACACGTTTTGTTGATTGAGGTCGTAGGTCGTACATAATTCGTAGGTCAAAAACCAAAAATTAACATTTGAATTGATCCCCAATTGTGACGCGCGCGAGGTCAGGCTCCCCCAAATAATCCCCAAAGTCAATTCAAAACACACGAAGATATCGCGTAACACACACTCAAAATCTAATTTTGAGTTTGTAACCTTATTTAAAAGTCGTCAAAAGTTGAACGAAACGTCAATTGTGGGATAGAATGTATTTTATTAACATATTCAATATTGAAGTGGCATCGTGTTATCGGTTACGTAATTTTTGCTTTGAAAAGCGTTTTGCATCTTTGAAGAAGCCGTCGAGCCTCGAGAATGTGTTAGAAGTGTACTTGGTACTCGTTACACAACCAACCATTAGGTTTATACGCGTAACATAATTAACTAAGATTATTTATATTGGTTTTATTGTAACATCACATAGCATTGTGGGTTAAAGCAGGTATAATTATTACCTATTAGTAATACTTTTTAAATCTATAGTAAAAAGCATTCTGTGAAAATTTCAAGTGCCTTTTTATTTTAATTTGCTTACCAATATTAACATGCGTACAAGCACGCTTTTAACAATTATTTTTTGATATATTATATCTCGAAGAAATATTTACTACATTCGTGGAAATCGCGATGTTCAATACAATTCATTTATATTGAAATCTACTTAATATAAAAATCAACATTTCGCTACTGCAACACCTGCTATAAAAAGTTCCAGAACATTTTTATCTCTCTCTCTGTACAGTGTCAAAGCCGCTGCTACAAGAAAACTAAGTGGAAATCAAGTGAAATATTGAGTTTGAAATAGAATTTATTACTCAGATGTTTAATTACCGGAGTGCTCGTTAATTTTATAAGAGCTACTTAGCTTTCATGCTCTTACCTGAGCAAATAGTTGTGATTGAGTTGCCTAACTAACTTATAGTACAATACATATAAATTATTTTACAGAATTCAGATATTAATCTACAGTCAATCTACTATAGGCGTAACTTTATAACTATAAGACTAGAGTCTTATAGTTATAGAAGTATTCATTTTTTTAAAGAAGTGTAAGTTAAATATATTTCGATAAAAATAATAATCACTAAAATCATTAGACGTATTGGACCACACATTAACTACAGATCCGTTGACATCCCTGACGACTGAAATCTTCTCTCTTTGTATAAACAATCCTTTGATCGAAAGGCAAATTATTCGGCGAACATACAAATTCTACCTGACAATGTATTTTTTATTACACCTTTCAAACCAGAACACAGAATAGGTACATCGCCACTATAAGATAACAAAATTCTTAGTTTTTATCTTCCAAACCTTGATATCATAGAAGTATACTCCAATTCAATCGATTCAGAGCCTCATTATTTCCAAATCATGACTATTCACCGTTTGCTCGCTGCACTGAGATTTTCCTTCACGAGCCAATACCAATCGCTCCTGCCGCGGGAGGTGACAAACGCACAACAAGGGTGATTGTGCATTATAGACTATTTCTACCCACTTGTATCAAAAGCATTCGCAATTGGAAATAGATTGGTGCGGTCGGCCGTTCCCGTCCTCTACGATATTATATGCATGTGTGCGTTGCTAATGTCGTCTAATGCTGTGTGCTATTTCGAAGGCATTATGGCGGCCGCGTTAGCTATTCAAAATTAGTGAATGCGTATACCAGGGTAAATGAATGATTTGCGAGAACTGTCTTATATTGGACTTCGGCCTTCGGGCTGCGAGCAACACAAACTTTGTCAAATCACATTTATGCTCCATTTGTTAACAGCTTTATTTCAGATAAATTTTCCATTTCGCGTACGATCTTCAACTGCTTTTATTTTAACGTGAAACCGAGTTTTTCTGGGGGTGATTGTTTTTTTGGCAGATATTTGAAATGGCCTGTGTTATCTAAAAACTAAAGTTTATTCTAATTAAACAAAAAGTAATTAACAAAACATGTTTTGCACGTTATTCTTTTGGGTATATTGTTTCTGGAGTCTATTTATATTGCAACCAAATACATTGTCCTATATACCTTAAATACTTTAAGTAAACGTTTTCACTTCATTCCTCCTCAAAATAGTCTGCGCCAGCAAGTCTTTGTACAATTAATGTGATTTTACCAATTTCTGACCGGTAATAAGTGCATCAGGTCTCTTCAAAGGCTAATGAGTTTAAAATAAGAGGGAGTATTACATAATAACCTAGTTAGATACCTTTACATTATCATTGTTGTATTTGTTGGAATCAGTTTCAATAAGGAAGTTACATTGAAAAAATATGTATAGGTATATATATGTATTCATTACAACAGTCTTAATATGTAACCGACAACTTATGGAATATTTCTTTCGCTTTACAGTATACAGCACACAGTTCTTCAAGTATACAGACATACACATATTATTATCATGGTTTATATTAGAGCCGCCAATCGTTTACCAAGTTAATCCCTTATAATATTAAATGTTTATGTCATATAGTAAAAATATACATAGCTCTATGTTTGAGTATAAAGGTACTATGTAGAATATTGTAGCATATAGCAATGAAGAAAAGGCGGTCCGGCTTAGTCCGTTAAGACATCTTTGCTGTCACTTAACACAAGGAGTACAAAGAGTTTGTTGTTTACATTACATAAAAATACTCTCAATAAAATGTACCATAAATGTGAAAGGTGAACTCCATGCTTTGATTTACGATATTGTTTATATTGTAACAGTTCATGGCGCAGATTCGTGTAACAAAAGATGTAACACTAAAGCTGTAACAAAGCCGTGATGTAAACAATGCATTGGTGTTGATATGTCAACAAGCCTTAACATCGATAAAATTGGTTTTATATTTTGGTAAGCACTTTATTTTGTTTCGTTGATCGTCGATTTCGTTGTTGATATTGATTTTGTCTGTATTTTTAAATTCACTTAGTTTAACTGGTGGCTATCGACTGCCCATCAAATCTCGTAATCGAGTTTTCTCACTTCTGTTTGTCCGATTAAGCTGAAAATAAATCTATTCACATTCCAATAGATCATTAAGATGATCTAACTCAAGGAAAAGGGGCAAATGATTTTAGACAATTTTATTTACATTTATCGCATATACATATGTACTTCACAACAATGTCTTAACTCATGTGATACTGTAAAGTATTTCATCAAAACACTCCTGATTTTTTTTGCGACCAAAGTAATGGTTTCGTAAGCCGGTGGATGTTAAGAAAATAATACAATTTAAGAGAAGGTGAAGTTTTACGTTTATTTCTACCTTCACTTCTAACACGAGGCGAACATTGTGGTCTTCGGGTATTGCAAAATTTATGGTTAATCTTAGGTACCAATCACTTCGGTCGGAAGTAACAACTTATCATTAGCTGGACTACAGATTCATTTGATACTATAAAAAAATAGTTGAGCCCATGACGGCATGTGCGTTCACGTACCGGCGGCACAAAGCGGCGCAAGGTCGAAACATACAAACAACGGTAACAAACATCGGCGTCCACAACGCCATGGGGAGCTAATAAAATTGTGACACGTCCGTTTCGTTCAGTTTTGCAGCTTTTGCAGCACCCCAACTGAACTCGTAACTGTACCGTAAAAAATAGCCTCACACTCGAAAAATCTGTCCTTTAGGTGCAGCTATGCAAACTATTAAAAATAACGATTTGGAAAAACTGCGGCACTGTACATTCTAGCCTCGTTTTTATTGCGTCGAATGATTCCTACCTCACAGACTTAAAGGATTAAACTGTGTCTTCTATAGCATCTAAACCTGAACAAGTTTGTTAATAACTAGATTCAAAGCTTTCGCTCTCTCGCACAATTATTCCCAAATTCGACTTTATGAAACTAATCCCTCGTTAAAATGTTCTAAACTAGCGCTGGTCATCATACCTCGCAAACTGAATTCCACGAATAGTTGTTAGCATTGCCTTTCATCGAAATGTTGATAAGCACATAGCTGTGGATTATCTGATCATGTATTATCTGACTCTGTATAATAATAATATAAAAGGATAATTTATTTTTCTAAATAATAAAACTGTTTTGGATACGGAACAGACGATCATTACAAACACTGTACAAAGTAAACAAAGTATAAGTTCTAAGTACAATACAAAACATATCACTAAAGTAACCGATTCAAAGATATCTATGTAAATAATGTACCTGTCCCACACACACGGACAACTGATACAATCTCTCGCTAAAGTTCAACGACTGTGACTAAGAGTTGAGTTGAGTTGAACCGAGAAAACCTAGCAATCACTAGACTATTATTGGTCGACGTTCCACACCATTGAGTCTGTTTCGAGCACACGCCTTTTCCGTCAACACTGAAGATGTGACAGACGTGTCATTTCCTTTGCAAACAGCCTAACACCATCACTACGTGTAAGGGTATTGAAGGACTATTGTCCAAATATAAAAGCCAGCGTGGCTTTGTTCTCAAATAGTCTACGCCAGAATTTTTGTTGTCTCTTGTTTTTAATAAATTTTAACGACTCTTGCTTGCACTCTCAAGATGTACTCCTAACATGCAAAGACTCATATTTTTATACCCTTTACCATTTTAAATTTTGCTCTGTGAAATTGAACTGGATATTACATGTATGTACCTATATTAAACTACCTAATTGTGATGTCAATTAAAAAGATTCACGACTTTACTGTTCTAGTGATGTGTTCAGCTTGTTCAATTATTAGGTGTTTCGTTTTATAATTCGCAATTGGTAACATAAATCGAAATAAATGAGCAGAAAACAGATAATGCGTAGAGCGTAATGATCAGAAATTATAAGCACCGATGATCGCATACCTCGCGCTTGGAGGCCGAAATTCAAATTCGGACGTTCGGCCGGTGGGATTCTTAACAAGGCCTCGGACAGTTCGAGAGCGGAAAATCTCGAAAATCTAGCCACGGATCGCACGAGAATCGGAATATGCGATAAGGCATTTAGCAAAATGGCGGGTTGGCGCGGTTCGCCCAACGTCGGGTCGCGCTGCTTGTCACATTCCTTGCCCGCTTCGGCCCCGCGTTGCTTTTTACCGCGTTGCTCATCGAATTCAACTTTTCCTTTCCGAAATTCGACAAGAGCATGAACTGGAATAAGTAGAACAACATTTATTTAGGCAGCTCATTCGTTATATGCGGATTGCTTTTGTATTTTCCTCACTTCTGTTTTTCTGTAATACGATATGTCTTTATTGATATTATTATGGCTCGTATAAGTAGTAAAACCCAAAAACAAGAAAAAGTCACTGATGATGAACAAAATAACCAATTAACTTACTACAATTACAAACAGGTATCAATTTGAATCGCAATTACAATCGAAGCAATTACTTGCCTTATTTCAATTAAGATACTCTTTATTTTGGCGTCAAGAAAACGTAACAATGTTAATTGTAAGATATTTAGGTTATATATTAAACTATCTGACCCGCAATCTTCGTTTGCGTCACATAAAAGAAAGTAGGTGAAATTTTCACCGTTTTTGCAAAATTTTTCATTGATACTCCGCTCCTATTGGTCGTAGCGTGATCTTCCACCATAAATCAGCTATCCAACACTAAAATATTTTTTTCAATTCGAACCAGTAGATCCTGAAATTAGCGCGTTCAAAGAAACAAACAAACTCTTCAGCTTTATATTATTAGTATAGATATTTTAAGCATACCAAATGAGCCTATAATACTACAAACTGACTCCACCTAATAATGTATTTAAAACTTGGGTACGTTGTGTAAGAAAAATCTTTTCGAGTAACAATGGCCGACAAATGTGGTTCAGTATAACGTAGCCTGTTTATAAATAGCTGCCAGTAATCAATGATTGTTTTGTACACTTTTTGTTATTATCCACGTTAATACGATTTTTCTCCTTTCAGGTAAGTTGGACTCAATAAAATCGGACTTGTTTAGAATACCGCGCACCGATTTCGATGCGTTCGAACAATGTAGGTAAGTGTTGAGTTTATATTACATATCCAGGGTTACCAGTTACGGAATCAGTTTTTTTTTATCGAATACCTGAATTTGGTCACAGATGCGTTGCTACCTGAGGGCTCAGATGTTCGCCTCGTATATAAATAAGTATAGCCGGCAACCACGCCTCTTCGAACCGAAACACAATAAATTGCTTCACGGAGGATTATGAGGGTGGCGGCGATACCTCCCCGGTCGAACTACACGAGTTCTACTACCTGGCAAAACTATTTGGGTACGGGATCGTAAAAATGCAGTAAACTAACAAATGACTTAACAGAACTCTCTCGTACATTTTTTATTTATCTATACAATATCTGATATAATATCTTGACTTTTAGGTGGCAACCCTGTAAGTTTGCAAAACAATGAGTTTACACTGCACTCTCGATTGTTACTCTACTTGGAAATATTGAATATCAGAAGTTTCGAGTTATAATCGGCCCTACTTGCTATCAAGATGATCAATTTCAAGTCTAGTCTACTTGAATTTAAAATTAATAAATATAAATCCACATATATCAACTAAACTTGTAAGAATAAAATTATAATTGCACATATTTAAAAAGTATGTTAGTAATTAATACACATAATATAAAAGAAGATAATATTGATAACAATATAACTTATTAGTAACTTACATACGAATAGTGGGTCGAAATATAGCGATAATTTAAGAAAACAGTACATCTGAAAACAAAAATAAAATAGAAAGCAGCAGAATAAATAGCATTTAGGAGTTACAGAAGTAATAAGAGGAATAGAAATCCAAACGTAATACATCCCTTAAACAAAAACCTTTCAAAAATTTCAAAACTGGAATTGTCAGAAGTGTTTTATCGAATTATTGGTACAGTACTCTCTTCCATAGTTATAATTCGGCGCTCGACTAAGTTTGTAGTGGGATATTCACCGTTAAGGTTCCCACTCAATTCACGGAAAGTTCCGCAGCGTATGTATTGTATAACATGTTTATGTTTTGCTAAACAACTGCCAACGTCCTTTTTTCTCATTGTTTCAAAAAGTATAAATAAACATTTCTCAAACAAAGTAACTTGGTCTTAACGATTGTTGATGTTTGTATTCATAGATATTAGGCAAAATAGAATTCTAATTTATGATAGAAAATTTTCTATCATAAATTAGAATAATCATAATTCAAACTAAAAATACATCAACATATAAGAAATAATTAAGTTATTTAATATTTATTTCTTTAATTTGATGCATATATAATTAAAAATAGAGCTTACAAAAAAGGCAAGCCGGACACTCTCCAGGTAAAAAACAAAATGCTAAATGGTAACCACTATCTACCGGGTCCAATAATCTTTACTAACTAATACTAACCTAATCTAACCTAACAATAATAAGTAATATATACAAAGATTAGAAAAAAGAAATTTCACAAACAAAGCGACTCGAACAATCAATCTGTGTCTTCTAATGAATTCATAAAGGCAAGAGCTATTACCATTAAGGCAATTAAAAAGGGAATATGAATTCTAAAAAAGGATTGACAAATCGTCGGCGCAATACAAACATAAGTAAAATCGATGGGAATATTCACGTCTACGGTAAAAAGTGTAGCTGGTAGGCTGTACGGCCGGATTAAATGGACTTATTGCTAATGATTTGTACCCGAGAACTGAGAATAGAGATCGAAAGAGTGGGCAAAAGCGGCACGGGGTTCAAACGCTCGCATACTTCATTAACAAGCAAATGGACAAACTTTTGCACAATACGCGAAACGCGTTAATAAAACGGAACTTTTTAAACATCGCATTATTACCGGACTGGGAGGTATTTTTAAAATATCATCCTCTAAAAGTTATACGGAACTCCGACGCGTACAAACGATAGGTGTCGCCTCGCACTCCACCGCGGCGCCTGTTTATTCAATGCTAATTAAATTGAGCCAACAACGGGTCAGTTTGGGGGTAGTTCGTCAAACTAACACTAATATAATAATGGGGACAATTGACAGATTATCCCTTTTGTGACAACATTAATGTAATTGATTAGAATTTTGTTGATAGCCGTTTTGTTTGACCGCCGGCTCCGGATAAACACATTTCCTATACGAGCAAATGAATCGAAAAGCCGATAACGGGCTTATTTGACTTCTGGCGAACGGAGTGTGTTAATCGCGGTTGAAAAAAATTAAGTATACTTTATTCAATCTGATACTGAGAGCGTTGCGGCTGCGAGCAAAATGAATATTAAATCATTTCTGCTTTATCGCAGCTTTTTATAAAATGATTTCTAGGAATTAATCCAATTCCCGAAGCGAACGTAAAACGTAATACAATAAACTCACTGGTCGTTTCGGTTTTGCAGAATTAAATACGCTCGAAAGTATACCTCATAAAGTAGTAAGTTTCATATCAGAAGGCGCCGCGGGGGCAGGGGGAGGCGTGTAGCACAAATTATAAATAATAGGCGAACGTTATTTTGGAATACATTTTTCATTTTATATTGTACGGGAGCGCGGGTGTCGCGGAGGAGGCGGGGGAGTTAAAATAAAGAGAAGCGCAATTGAATTTTTAATATTTCATGAAGAGGGACGCGGCGCGGGGCCCGAAGCAGTTTTAATGGGGTTACGGCAGAGCTGCTGCTCCTCGCTTCGCCACCGCTACGAACCTGCGGGATAACCCACCAATACCTATAAAACATAACTTTAAGCAATTAAATACGTAAAATTAAATAAACAGCAATGCCTAAACAACAAATGTTTGTGTAGACTAATAGAATTTGAAATATTATACTAAAACATTATATTTCTCTGTAAGTATGCGTAAGGTTATCTATACATATAATAAAGCTAAAGAGGTTCGAAAGTCTGTACATGGAATATATTAAAAAAAAAGTTGGCTGGGGATACTTAGGATCGATAACAGAACACGTTCCA
>DWNR01004516.1:0-10820 GCA_018250455.1 Polygonus leo
TAAGTATAGCCGGCAACCATGCCTCTCCATACCGAAACACAATAAATTGCTTCACGGATGATTATGAGGGTGGCGGTAGTACTTTCCCGGTCGAACTACATGAGTTCTACCACCTGGCGAATACATCTCTTAATGCCACAAAAAATAGCATCACCAACACTCGTACGAATCGCTTACCGCTGCGCAATGTTATACGCGGGCATTTCTCGGGCGTTAGTTAAATTATTTTGGCACATTTACACGCGCATTCAAGTTCTTTACCATGGTATGGTGTAGTCCAGAAAACGTCAAAAAATTATATTTCAACTATTTATTGTAATTTTAGAATCCGTGGTTTACCGCCCAACTGCGTGTACACCATCGAACTGAAAGAATCGTCTACTCCAGAACTAGCCGGACTCAAGCTTGCGAAAGCATCGCCAGTTTTTGAGGTAAATATTAAGTTTTTTGTAAAATTGTTAAAAACTCAAGGGCGTATAAAGCCTACCAATTCGCACTTGGCCGCTCCAATGGTGAGGGAAGACCCATGGCCAGCAGCGGATCAATACTGGGTTGGGCAGAATATTTTCAAAGATGACTTATTTACATGAAGTAAATAAAAAAATAATATCAACTTCCAGGTCAAAGAAAAGGACATCGAGGACGTCCGTTTGATAGTGATCCAGCCGCAGCAGCTCACCGACGTCAACGTGCTGGTGCGCACGCCCAACATCGACCACTACAAGTCCCTCCGTCTCTCCGTGGCTTTAGAAACCACCCCCCAGTCCCCCATATACTCCACGAAGCTGGACGCGGCCGGCTACAGCCAGACCCTCAACCCTGGCTTGATGTACGTGCTGCCCAGGCTGCCGGCGGACAACAAGACGTACGTGGTCAACTTGGAGTCCACGCTGTCCAAGGCCACGCACAACTACGGCGAGTACTCGTATTACTTCACGTCGGATGGCCGGTTCAAGCATTTCGACATTGATTTTACGCCGAAGGTATGTTTTTTTCGATAATACTATTATTTTTCTTGTAAATTTAACGGAAATCTATATTTCATGTATTATTTATCTATATCTAGAGAATGTTTTTTTAGTCTTGAAGTAAATATCGAAGGAAAGGTTAACACTGTTATAACATTATGTTTTAATATTTTTATAAAATGACGTTTTATAAAAATACTAAGTTAGTTATGAAGGGTTTTTGAATATTATTTGTATCGTTTTGAATCACTCTATTGCAATGCGATTTGTGGTCTTTCATTAGAATAAAAGTGATGCTATCAATAAATAAATGGTTGACCCTGCGGCGCATCTGGCATTAGCCATTAAATAAAAAAAAAAAAATAGTCTAAACAATTATTATGCTTTGTACGTTGGAATTCTAGTGAACATCTACCCGCCTGATTTTTGCGCTATTATTATGAGTAGTGAAGACAATTTTTTCGTTACTCTGGCCATGTTATAGATTTAGACATAGTGATCTGAGATCGATTAATTTCTAAAATCGATTTTTTACTTTTAAATTGTTTATAAACAATTTAGACTCTGATTCGAATTAATTTGAAAATCGAATCGAAAATAATCATTAGAAGACACAATTATTCTATCCGCGCTGCGTCGTCATTCTGCCAAATCTCATGTTGACTTCATCGTTGTTGTTATTGATTTATTGGTGTGACGTGATTGGCCAGGTGCGGTCGAGCGAGGCGGAGTCGCGGCACACGCCGGCGCTGGCGTGGGCGCTGCTGGCGCTGGCGGGCGCGTGGGCGCTGCGCGGCCGCCTGGCGCCGCGCCTGCGCCCCGACCTGCTGGCCGCCGCCTCGCGCCGCCTGCCGCGCAAGAAGAACGCCTAGCCCTGCCACGCTGGCCTCGCGAGTATGGGTTTGCGGGTGGAGAACGACGCGTAGCCCTGGCGCACTGTGCTAAGGGTTTGGGTTTGCGGATAGATGGAATAAAGTCTGAGTGCATTTAAAATTGAAATTGTGTTTGAAATCGACTATAACTCTTGAGGACTAAGAGTATCGCAATCATATTTTTCCAATTAATTTATTGTTTACTAATAAAAGACTGCTACGCGGTTGAAAAATATAACTAAAATGGGAATATACGCAAATTAAAATACGTATTGAAGCGAAAACCAATAACTAATAACCACCACAATAGTCCACGACCTGGTGTCCACCTCCTCGCGCCGTCTGCCGCGCAAGAAGAACGCGTAGATAATAAAATTAAATTGTATTTTACCAGGTGGTACAACTCGTTTAGTTCTACCGGAGAGGTACCCTCATAATCCTCTGTGAAGCAATTCTTGTATTCCGATGTGGTTGCCGGCTAAACTTATACACGAACATCTTAGTACTCAGGGGTAACAACGCATTTGTGATCAAACTTGGGTATGATTTACTCACATTTGGGGATGATTACTGATGTCCATGCGTGACCACTTACCATCAGGTGGATGCAGTCCACCTGATGGTAAGTGATCACTGCTCGTTTGCTGCCTTTAGTCGATAAAAAAATATATATTGAAATAACAAAAAAGTGTGAGCCTTTGTAAGGCAAAATTAGCTAAGATAAATTTAGATCACTTTGTTTCTAGCAGTCTCATTTATACATGGAAATCAAAATTTATCATAAGAACATTACTACTACTGAAACTGTGCCTCACTCAGATATTTCCCGTAAACCCAAATTTTCCCATAACTACTGATAATAAAACAAAACGTTTTTGCCACATAGTAGTTATTTAATAAAAATGTGTTTCTTTTTAGAAATTTGTGAGTGTTGGTCATACTTAAGGCCAAAGCACAAAACCTACTCAACTCCCCTGAAAAAGCAACGCATTTGTCACTGTCTTCGAATAGAACTAACGTATCTTATTTCTGCCTCAAGAACACCATGAGCAGCAGTGGCCATTGAGTTTTGTATATTATTTTATAATAAGAAGTATTTGAAATATTTAACATTACAAAACTTTGAGAACAAAAATTATTCGATATATTTTTATTTATAATTATAATTTATTACTACAAACAAATTATAGAAAAATATTTAAGATATAGAAAATTCGTAAACATTTTAAATAAACATTCCGGGTTTATTCTGTTGCATAAATTATATTAATAGTTGAAAGTAATATTTATACTAGTTCGATTTGCTCAGATCTATTTGCTTCTAACGTCATAAAAATAATTTATTTCTGAAAGTTAAATTTCCTATAGTATAGGAGCTCTATTTGCTAACTATAGAATAACTGGATGCCGATTTTCATTTAATTAATATCTTTCCTGTAATTGTATTTATTAATATAAAAAGTATAGATGCAAAATTACGTGTGCATAAACCGAATTTTATTAATATATATCAGAATAAAAATAAATAAGTGCAAGTTATGTTGGTAATTTATATATGATGACGTAATGATTGACATAAACAATAATTTATGAATGTATGTAGGTGTGTGGTATTTTTATGTAAGTGAACAGTTATTTATCTATTTTCAGTTCTTGTTGTTTATTTTATAAGTAAAGCATTTGAGTGTGATGGTATTAGATTGTATATTGATTAAGTGAGAAATAAAATGGATTGTTCGTAAACTATGTTTTTTATTTAAAACATGACTAATCTATCGTTTTTGCGTAATATACCGTATCGTAATATAAGGTAATACGCTTTTACCACAATGACCCGTGTGGCCTTGTGCCTGACTGGATAGGTGAATCTTGTAAGGCCGTTTAAACAATTTTTATTTTATAAGTCTGTTAAGAACCACTAGCATTTCTTGATTATGATATTCATATGTTTACCAGATTTCAAATTTATTTGATCCGTTAGATACAGATAGTCCATCACAAATTGACTGTGACGAAAGGACAGTCAGAAAGTAAGGTTATAAGTGTTCCATTATGTTCTTCAGATGTTTAACTACCTTAAAACTTGTGGGAAATACTATATTGAGTAATAGGCCTATATTTACTATATTATAGTTGTGCTATAAGAGACGGGTTCATAAAATTAAACAATCAATATAGACTTATTATTATATTATTTTTAATTCTAAATAGATTACATATTCCCAAGTTTCCCGCCACAAGCTTAACGTTTATCTGTAGCAGCTGAATCGTCGCTCGCAGTCCGCGCTGCTGCGGGCGGTGTGGTCCCAGAGCCGTGCGTTTTCCTTGCTGTGGAACAATAAAAAATCGTTAAATATCTGTGTTTTAGAGAATACGTCTATGTAACTTTCTTATTGTTTATAGAGTATAGGGTATAAGTTAATAAGAGTCTAGGGTCTATAACGCTGGATGTGAGTTTACTGAATTGTATAATAAAATTGAATAGTAGAGAGACTGGAAGGGGCTATCCCAAAAGATTATAATGGATAAGAAGTAAAATTTGTTTTATTTTTTCCGAAGAGGCTTATTGTCGCAGTCCTTGTAATCAAACATAACAAATTTACTATAGGTATTATTAAAATTTTAAATTGAAATTAGTGAAATTTGCTTGCTGAATATTTATTCAAATGCGCAGCTTATATCTTAGTCCCTGTAAGGAAAGACTGTTATCGAATTTATTCATAGACGGGGTTGTTTTTTTTTAGCAATCGTTGTAACCAATCCAAATACGATTGAATTGGACCTCAGATTGACCACAAAAGTGTTACTATCCCCGAGGACTAAGATTTTTGCCACATTTGTGTAGTCACGCCTTTCCAATACCGAAATGGATAGCAGTGGAGATACACCAACTGACTGATAAATAAGTGGCAATGGCTGATGGGCTACAATATCATCAGATGGACTGCGGATTTGTTTGGTCTTGACTCGCTCTGCAGGTGGATATATGTATTATGAAAAAACTTACTTAACAAAGTACAGCTGGAATGCTGCTAAGAAACTATGCGAAGATCTTGCGTGTAGCTTGCATAACTGAAGTTTCTCACACTCTTCAGCTAAACTGTAAAAATAAGAATCAAATTCAATAAAATGTAAATTACGTAGGTATAATTATTTAGGTATAAAAATCTGTATGGCAGGTATAGTTTGGATGGCAGGCAGTGACGGTTAATTAGTAAGAATTGCATAAACCTTAAGGGAAAAACTTCAAACTTCGGGTTGTTACAGCTGTAAATTGCTTTTTTTGAGTGTGCAATTGGCAAATAGCCATTCTACCATCTGATGGTAAAATGTCACTGCCGCCATTGAACACCTCTAAAAATCTCAGGATTGAATTCAACTGCGAGTTCTAAACCCGCATTCCAGTGCCACGGATACGTTGCTACCCCTAAGGACTGTGATGGTCGCTTCTTTTATCAAGTATGACCTATAAAATAAATGCGTAACTTTTGCAATTTTAGCAATACCTTCGTTTCGTCCTAATCTTGTCAAGACCGCTGTAGCCAATATTTCCGTATGATAAAGATGGATTGATGAACCTCTTCCATAGTGAATGTTCGTGAGGATTGCTAAGATAGTCGCCTGGAATAATAAGAACACGACTCGTAAATATGGGAATTTTTGACATGAAAAAAGTTATAAAAGATTATTGATATCAGAATTGGCTTTACATAACATAATTCCACCTGTAGGACTTTCTGTACTTACTACGTACTACGTACGTATATTAGTACTATATTACTACGTATTCTAGACTTCAAAAAAGGTGTAGGTTCTACGTTCAGCTGTAAGTTTATATTTTTATGGGTGCCAAATATTTTAGAGATTTCCCCAGATACAGATTTATATAAGTCATTTTTTATCTTTGTTAAAAATATTATATTGGATAGGGTCAACGGGGGCGATCTAAAATAATACCGGAATTAAAAAAATATATTGTTATTGGTGACCCAATATATACCTAAGTATAATTATTCATTGGGTTCTAATAATTCATTATAATGTTTTTATTTTTATTTAATTTAATATTCATTTAGATACTTTTTATTATGTATTGTTTTTCAGTTACCTATATAATTTTTAAATAAGTACTACTCACCAGAATTTAATTCTTCTACGGGTAGGCAGTATACTGCACTTAACACAAGCATAACGACTAACACAATTTTGAACATTTTTATATTTGATTAATATTTTAAGTCTTAAATGTATTTAAAGTTAGTAATAGCTTAGTTTTATCAGTCTTGTTTGGCGAAACGGTAAAAATACTTTCTATATATAGGTTAGAATCCCCACCATTTTAGGACCTGACGTATTTCACACTGCAATAATGCGTATTTTAAATATATCGTACAAATTAGGTCTCGTTATTTTATTTGTAGAGTTCATTTGTAAACTGTTTGAACATTTCTGGAGTTCGGTGGCGTGGATTTCCGGCCACAAAATTTATCGGATTTGCTGTATAAAGCCCCTTTCTTCCCTTTGTTGAACAGGACCCAAATGGAATATTTATTTAACCCTTCTTGAGCTTTGATCTGAGTTGAGAGAGAATCATCACCTGAACATGCTTGGTTCACCTAAACATGCTTGTATAAATGTGGGTTAAATATATTGTATTGTAAGGTATAAGATAATAGTAGATAAGGTATAAAATAAGAGTCACACACTGATTCCTTTAAATTTGGGCAACTACCGTTAGTATAAGGTACCTTCTTGTTACAAAATATGGCGAAATAAAGGCCTGATACTCTCTACGTGCGATCTCAAAAGTGATAGACATGGCATTTGCACTGATGACATGGAACTGGAACTTCCGCTAATTTTAAATTATAAATTTAAGAAAAAAAAGTGTCTAACTTCATAAAATGAACTTTTAATCACACACACATCACACATTGTACTATACTTTCAACATGCAAAGCTTTCCATCTTTATAAATGACTTTATAGTATATTATAAACTGTGATTTAATTACAGTGCAACCAGCCGCGTCTACCTATATCTTATTTCCAACACGTGTTTCGCTTCAGTGTAGAACATTATTATTTTTTTTATCGTCTTAAGGTAGCAAACGGGCATGCAGTCAACCTGATGGTAAGTGGCCACTGCCGCCCATGGACATAAGTGATCATCCCCGAGTACGATTAACCACAAATGCGTTGCTATCTTTAGGACTAAAATGTTCGCCTCGCGTTTAACTATAGCCGGCAACCACGCCTCTCCAAACCGAAACACAATAAATAACTTCACGGAGGATTATGAGGGTGACGGGTGTTACCTCCCTGGTCGAATAACATGAGTTCTACTACCTGGCAATTATCAGGGTATGTCACCACTCATCAACTGACGATCTCACGTCAACATGCGTAAGTAACCATTTGAGTCGTTTGCAAAAGAGCCGTTACGGATGTACTCGTAAAACTATTGTTAGTCAGGTTTATCATTTTTTGAAAATACCTATGGTACCTACCAAGGCGGTGTTAGCGGCACTCTCCATCCTGCGTGAAGCAATTTTAGTATTTCTATCTTGTCAAGGCATATTTGTCTGCTTTACCTTCTTACACACGAGACGATCATCTTATTCCTGAGGGTTCAATATATCTGTGGTCAACCCACAGATACAGACATACAGTTCGATTCGGAGTTACATGTGTGTATTGTGTGTATGAGCGCAGTGCGGGCAATGCCTGATTATCAGGTGGACTGCAGGTTTACTTCCTCCTTTTTTATATCTAAATCTAGCGATAAGGCAGATGGGCTACCTGATGATAAGTAGTCACTGTCGTCTATGGACATTTGCAACACCAGAGGGACCGCCAATGCATCGCCGGCTTTGGAGGAGAGCTCTTTTCGCGCCTTTTTTGAAGAACTCCATATTATAAATCCTCCACCTTATTACAAATCCAAAATCCAATTCAAATGACATGGATCTTTCGTAGAAGCCATCTCTCTGTCTTTTGTCTCTGATTCTGCGCCACTTTTAATCTTAATTTATATTTGCAAGAAAGTTTTACGTTAAAGTAAATCACGCAGGCTACACGTGCACTATGGTAACAAACAACATATTATTAACGTAATTATTGACTCTATACATCCAAATAGGCTTGTTGTACCAAATTTTACAAATAGATATGACATGTATTCAAAATAAGTGGCTCACGACAGATCGCGGAAATCTCCTGGAAAATATTTTGGAGTTAAAGTCGTGTCGTGTCGTGTCGTGTCGTGTTTGCGTGTTTGCGTGTACCTATTATCAAAATAAACATTTAACACATAATACAATTATTTACTTATTTTCATACATGGGTAAAATATAAATATGACATATATTTCTATAGACATTTGATAAGGAATAATATCAGACTCTTTGTTTACTCGATACAGATTTGTTGGAATTAATATGCGTACAGAAATCCTCATTTTGTGAAGAGACCCATAGTAGAAAATTCTAGTTTAGGGCTCATAACTAAAATAAATGCAATGTCAACTAATTTAGGAATTACTTAATCTCCGATGTCCGTCGATCCAGACGGACGTCTGTCACAGGGTTTTTTAAACGGTTTTTTTAATTCTATTTTCGGCAGACATTTTTTGCAAAAAATGCTACTTTCGTTTTTTTTTAACTTGTCTTGGGAAAAATAATTAGTAGACAATAGTCAGAAAATTTCTCATAATGTCGATTTACGTCCTCAGTTTAAAAAATGGTATTTATCTAATTAAATGTAGCACGGTGATACGGAACATTACGTACTCGAAGCCGACTTGTACTTGGTTAATTTTTATTAAGAGATATCTACTTAGCAGTGGGACAATAAAGGTACAAAATACTTACATAAGTATCTTGTGGTAAAGGGTTGATGATGAAAGCAAGATGAATAAATTGCATATTGATAGGGTAATCAAATTGTGTTTAATTACAATACAAGAGGCGGCCATCTCAGTACTCAGTTTCAATATGACCAGTGTTAAAAACACGATCTTACACTAACTGTCTTCACGTCCATATTGTACACACACACACACACACACACATCTTCATGCCAAATCTCTAACGGGTAGGCAGAGAGTATTGAGTGTGAAATCCCACGTCCATGTTGTAATAAATATTAATCAATTAATATATGCTGACAACTTGATTTAAGTAACTCATACTAAAACCTTTGAACAGTCATATATGAAGATTCTTGTCATGGGATGTCATGGGATGTCATGGGTGTCAGGGACCACTTACAATCACATGAACATGTGGTCCAGTTCATTTTTTTATTTCTTTGACCAAAAAAAGTAAACTCACATTGGAGATAATGTTTAAAAATATCTTATCTGATCGTCTTTCTTTTGATTCAGAAAGTAGATGGATAGCATTTAGGTGGCGGTATCCTAGGCCTATCCAATTTATCAGTCGTTCGCGGTAACATAATAAATGACAGTCGGCGACATGATCTACAATAATATTTGAGTTAACTTAAAATTGGTTTAATATTTAACAACGGGTACTTTACCCATGTGTTTATCAAAAAAATATATATTTTACAAAAAAACCGGACATGTTCAGATCTCAATTTTATGATGTAAAGGATATATATACGTGTCGAACATGACTCTTCGGCCTGCGGTTGGTCGTCTTGTAACTAGATCCAAGTGAGACGATTTGTCGAACTTTTTGAAACCTATTTTCACGTCACGGGCTCAGGGGATTGTTAATAACCGTTCAAATGGTCTGGAAATTTACAATTGTGTTTTTAAATTGCTTTTGAAATGGATCGTGTGCTGTGGAGGTGTCAAGAGTCTCCGAAATCGGCGTGTTTGTATGAGAAGAGTTATGAAAGTGGAAGTGCATACCTATAAGAAATTATCCATAACATCCCTGCTAAGAACTAAAATGTTCGCCTCGTGTGAAAGTTACAGACAGCAATCACGCCATAACAAAACCGAAACACAAAAAATGCTTCGTGACCACTTCATCATTATCAGGGATTGGTTAACTCTTGGCGCCGCAATATCAACTTGCCTCATTTAACTCTGTTTATCTTTCCTCTATCTATTGTTGTAGATTATTCCTTCAATTTATAGTACGCTATGACATACATTATTTAAAAAAAAACAGCGACGTGCCTATTCTACTCGCAAGCGCAACAAAC
Source organism: Polygonus leo (assembly GCA_018250455.1). Lineage (NCBI taxonomy): Eukaryota > Metazoa > Arthropoda > Insecta > Lepidoptera > Hesperiidae > Polygonus > Polygonus leo. The sequence goes on from DWNR01004516.1 coordinate 10,021, forward strand.
GAAGATTATCGAATAAAACGGTAGGACATGGCTGTGACATGTTCTACAAAATATATGCAAAAAGAGCTCTCCTTAAAGGGGGTCATCGGTCATAGGTGTTGCAAATGTCCAAAAGCGCCGGAGAACACTCACCATCCGGTTGCCCGTCTACTTTATTGCAGATTTAAATATTTAAAAAAATAATTGTTTTAATAAATATTTTTCATTATGCCTGTGTGTTAATTATTGAGATACCATGAATTAATATAATATTCCATCCAGTTTATTATTAGTGACCACAACCCTATTAATACACTTCTTGTAACTAATAAAAGGTTTTGATGACGACTATTTTCTCTGTCGATTAATCTTGTGTATCTTTCTTATAAATACGTTTTATATATAAATGTTGCTGGTGCTAATTCAATAAAGACGTTTTATTATTATCGCAAATAAACGGTAATTGTAACCAGTATCCATTGAAAGAGTGTCTGACGTATATCGTTAGTGGCGCGCTAATTGCCGGCTTTTGTGACGAAAGTAAGAGATGAATTAAATAAATAGATTGGAACCTTGTATGCTTACTAAATTCGATTAAACAGAAAAATGATCTACTTTTAAGTAATTAAGATGGCGTGGTGGCCGGCTTTACACAGGGGGCAAACATCTTAGTCCTCAGGGGTAGTGCGCATCAGTGGTCATCCTTAGGTACAATTTAATTGTACTTGGTGTTGATTGCTAATGTCCATGGGCGGCAATGACCTCTTATCATCATGTTTTTTTTTTATTGTGTAAAGGTAGCAAACGAGCATGCAGTCCAC
>DWNR01004517.1:0-10818 GCA_018250455.1 Polygonus leo
AAAAAAGGTAATTTTCTCAAAAAATACAAAATAAGTCATAACTTTTCGGGGGTTGATAATAAAGACCTCCTGTAGAATATTTTTTTGCAGCGGATGACCCCAGCTAACCAATAGTAGCGTTTGATCCACGACTTTTTAACCACCCTGTATATAGGATATGAAGTATTCAATTCATCATAGTATCGACATTACTTTTTTATTTATGCACTTTTCGCACTAAATGAATAACAGGTATTCTTTATAATTTTTGTAATCAAGAGAGTGCGATACGTGGTAGTTTTGTTGTCCCTCATTTGCAAGGTAATGTTTATACTTACCGGGATTGCTTTTGCGGGTACGGCAATAATATAAATATTAAACGAATATTACAGTGTTTGCGTACACGTCCTAATACTTCCGAAGTCGTGAATAATTCAAAAAGACATGTAACGCCTTCGCGCGATTCGGTCGCTGAAATACATACATTGGGGCCAATTGTTTGTTCACCCCGTTATACCTACAGCTTTTCGATACCCTAAATTATTGCTTTACGGTTTAAATATCCTGATATATTTTATACCTTCCACTAAGGATCTTTGATTTGGTCTTTATTATCGGCAAACACAATGCATTGAAGCTTAGCCACTTATTTTATTGTGGTGAAACTGAATTTCTATCAAATATTTTTGGCTTTCTGAATAACTACGTTATTATTACGGATATACCTTCATTGATATATGTTAACTACAAAAAAACTTAAAAGCACTAGAACAATAGCGCCACAAGAGAATGTATATATTTTCTTACGCTCCGTAATCGGTTACGAACAAAGGAAAACCACATCGCATTTTCCTACTACCGTTTTCTTCGTAACAAAAAAACTTTAGTAGAAAAATACTTATGGGAATCATAATACAACCGCAAAATGAATAGATAAGTAAACTACGTCCCGGATCGGGACGAGCCTGTGCGGAAAATGAGTTTGTAGCGCATGAATAGATAAAAAGAAATAGAAACATATTCGCAGGAAAGTTGAAGCGTAATGAGGGTGGTAGGACGCAACTGAATTCCGCGCACGGCTCATTAGATGAGCGAACACACAGACACTCCGACCCCGCCCCTTCATATTTAAACTTTTAGACAGAACAGCCCCAAAGTCCGCATAAATCACTCCAGCCCTCTTTCACACTTCTCGCTGGAATTTAAATAGGCCCCTATGCACTATCTCTATCTCCCGTGATTTAGGGCCTACTTACGAGTACCAGTGGTTTTTGCGCTTGATTTATTTCGATACGGGGCTTTCCTCTGCCCACGTGCAATGAATATGGAACCTGTGTACAGAACCTTATATGAAACCTTAAAAAGGGTCTCAGATATTCATAAGTCGGAAACTATCGGCCTTCATTTAAATAATGTAGCTTTATTTTGCAGCAAGCAATCGGTTTTATCCACGTAAAGGCTGTCTATTTACATAAAATATATATACCTGCCTTTTAGAACCTATGTAAAATTCTCTATGACTGAAAAACAATTTGGTACAGCTCACATGACATGCAAGCTGTAATTTACGCCTTAGGAAGAAACGCAAACTAGAATATGTATTTCTACGGTGCGTTATACGGTGATGGTGATATTAACATATTTGAATCCTGTTCAAAATGACACATGAATCGCTTTACAAAGCCTCGTTCTTATATTTTTCAACCCGCAAGCTATCCTGCTATTTACGAGGACCAAATTTGTGGCGGGCATTTCATAAATTTTAAACGAGAGATTCTGCGTGATGGGCCATATTTCCCGGGGTTGGGACGATGAGTAAATTACAAGAAAGCCTCAGCCTTTTGCTTCGGTGAAGTATTTGGAGGGCTATTAAAAGTCGGCCACGAGAGCGTTGGAGATTAACACGAAAATCCTTGGATTAGGCGCATAATAAACTTTGCCAATGACACGCTTGTGTCGAAATAAACAAGAGGGCCTTTATCCAAAACAGGAGACATCAATTACTTATAGATGAGATGATTTTATAATTTGGTTTTTTATATTTTTATCTTCTAGATTGACTTTCTACAAGCTTTTCTAGCAACATCGCTTGCATTTCGAGACATGCAGTCAAACGTTATATACGACTTTAAACCGGTTTTATGATTCAAAAGATAACTAATATCGATCCTTGTTACTCCAGTATTACGAATCCCTTTTATGGTTTACGTAAGTTATTAAAATTGGACATTTATAAAACTATCCTTATTGGCAGGCACAGTACAAAAAAGTGACAGAGTATGCTATAATCAAAATATTTACAGTATGTACAGATCCTTATATAAAATCTAATTTACCTGAAACACCTTAAAATTCGCATCACTTTTTTACTAGAATCGAAGGTTATTTGGTTCAATGCGCCCGTGACAAGTAACGAACGAAAACTTGGACAGGGGCCGGAAATGAAACAACGCTACGTAATAGACCTATCTTTTTTCAATGATATTGAACAAAAATAAAAAAGTAGCACAGTCCTAACTTCAGCTCATTATTAGATGATTGAATACTACACAGTTTTACTCTTTTCTGTTCTCATTTATTAAAGAATGGGTGTATCCATACTTATATATTTTTTATGGAACGCTACCAGCAGACATCTGTCAGTTAATTCCATTGGGAAATCCTAATACATCATACTTATAAGTAAAATATAAGCCCAAAGGTATATTTGACTTATATAGGATGTGAGTATGCCTTAGTGTAGAGGTTAAGCAAATACTGTAGGTAGGTACATGTACATGCAATTACGTGCCATGTTACAAGGCGTTAAAACACATAGAAAAGGAATAATTCAAATTGCTCTTTAAATAATTCAAATTTTATTCCAATTGTAACACGAAATATGACGACATTATAACAGTGTTTGCAGCTAAGCTGTCATATTAATGCTGTTCCACCAAAACCACGAATGGTTTGGTTGCAAAAAGTATTTTATTTATTTGAAGCTACTTGTTATCTCTGCCATAACTCCCTGCGGCGATACGTTTTGTAAGTATCGAAAAGGAAAAAATATAGCAGATAAAAGTTCTCGTACTTCCTTTTCATTATGATTTATCATGATCTAAGAATATCCGTATCAACTTGGGATATTTCATATTAGAATTGAATTTAGGAGTACGTTCAGTACCAGAGCGTATTCTGTAGCGAGGCGCTAAGGCTATACGTATTACCTCATGCATAATGTATAGAGCGTCTCTGGCAGTGCCATCTGATCGCCCGATAACACGACCCTTGTTTACACAGGACTTGCTAATCCTGTCTTCCGATTTTAACAAGATTTGAGCGATGTTCCGATACTCCCCGGCTTGTGATAGCCCGTGTACTCTGTGAAAACAAGTGGCACTTATCCCCAGAGATCTAGTCACTACTTATTGAGTGACAGGTTGTAAACAAGAGATCGTATTGGATTTTTTCGGTTGTTTGTTGTTTCATATTGTCTTTTGTAACATGATCATAGGATAGGATAACACTATTGTTCCATGACACTTCTGTTCGTTACTTTATAACATCGTTCAAAAAGTTGGTATTCTTTTTTTGCATTTTTGTACCATGTTTTCTTGCATGCTGCGAGCATGCAGTCCACCGGATGGTAAGTGGTCACTACCACCCTTGGTCATAAGTAATCGTCTCCAAGCACGATTAAATCAAACCTAAGTTTGATCACAGATGCGTTGCTACCCATGAGTATAGCCGGCAACCACGCCTCTCCAAACCGAAACACAAGAATTGCTTCTCGGGTGATTATGAGGGTGGCGGTGGTCGAACTAAACGAGTTCTACCACCTGGCAAATTCGGTGCGACATTGGTCTTTGGTCCTTTATTTTTTGTTAGAATGCTTTTAAATGGAAATACGAGGCGGCTTGATGTCAAAACGACTCCGAATTCGAGCTCCTTACCACGTTCTGCAATTGAAATCGGGACCGGACTGCGGGTACAAAGCTTTTGCTAACCGTTCCAATTCGCCAAAGTAACCGTACTGACTAACGAGCGTTGTCGATTGCACAAATCGCATCTAGTGGTCAAGACTAGGTCGGGTTAAACTTGTTTGGAAAACTAACACATGGTAAAATAAAATGAAAAGTTCCTTTTTACTACGAATATTGAGCGTACTTAATGTTAATATTGTTTCACGCATATCGAATTCAAAAAGACCTTTGAAGCGGCCTTTGTGATGTTGAAAATATCGATAAAAATCAACGAAAATTTAACCATCTCGCCACTAGTTGGCTAGGTAGCGTAACAATACATTTATTTTACATAGTTCAATAGATATACAATCGAATTGATCCGTCAATAAAATAACATATAGACACTTTATATATAATAATTACATTGATATACTTGCGCTACTGCGTTTATAATACCGATATTGATTTATATGAAATATTTTACATGTTGTACGCAAGTTATACTCCCACTTATTATTGTGGCTTCATTTATTTCTGGCTTAAGAACACTGAGTAATTATGAATAGATCTTAAGGTGGCGAATCCTTATAGTGAAATAATTATGTTTAAACTTAGAAATAACAAGCAAATTTATATGACTTTGCTCGTGCTAAACTTTCAACCTTTCTAACTCCTTTGGGAAACCTTGATAAGGTAACGTAATTTGTAGATGCGTTTGCAACTTACCAATTTTTATATTTGTAACATCAAAAAATAACGATATCCAACTTACCAATCGTCTATTTTACTTAGACAACCAACTCCAAAAATACCTTTTTAGTGTACACTTATGTCATTCAAAACACCTTCATGCAAAATTACAGGCCTGTTGAATCTAACAGCGGCTTAGGCTGCGCGTTGACAAATCAATAGTCACACAGTAAATCCGTTCTTTCTTTTATGTTTAGATAGATAGAATAGGTTGAGTGTTACAGCTGTCATCCTATGGAATTCGGATTAATCCAGGAAAGGCGAATTTAATTGCGCAATTTCGATATATCAATTAAAGTATGACAAGTAATAATCGTTTAGTTATTTCATTTGCAAATGTCCATTCCTACTCTATCAACGCTTTCAACAAATAGATTGAACATCTGTGTTCTCAAATTTGAATGTTACATGTATATTTTAATCAACTTTAAACAGAGCCAAAATTAAATTTTTGTTCGTAAATATTTACATTCAATTTCATTACATGTTTTATTATAGTTTGAATATTTGTATTCTTGAGTGTGTATGTGTGCCAAGTATGAATTAACTTCAACCCTCCATAACTAAAACATCTGTAAATCCCAGTTAGCACTTTTCCAGTTCCATTCTTAAACGGTTTAAGTCAATGGTAGGCTTAAGACACAATTGAAGACTAATTGATCTCAAGGTGGTAGATAGATGGTTCCATTGCGGAAACTTATCGACATTTTTTTCTCTCATGTAGCATTAATATTAAGCTCTTAGTACCTAATGCTGCTGTGTGTAGAATATAATATAAGGAGATAAAAATGTATATTTTTAACCACAGCGTTCCAACAAGGACTGTTGTTTATTGTCGTTCTTAAGACTTTAATTCTTTGTGGGATTAATTACAGATATGCGTGGACGAGAAGTATCTAACGTATTACAAAATTATGGACTGAAGTAAACTCTTTTCCTACTTCTAAACATTAAAAAAAATTAATTGCATAAATCATAAATACGCCTTAAATCGTTTTTTTGGAAATCATTATTTTTTTGAGTAAATAAACAATGTGTAATATTGCACCTAAAAATTATATCTAATTTTTAAATTTGATTTTACGATACTTTACTTTATTATTATAGTAAGAACCCGCAAACTTCCAAAAATACGATAAAACCGGATAACGAACGGCGAAGCGGTGTGATGGGTCTTGCTCCGTAAATCCCTTCATATAGATGGAAGGCTAATGGGCTATTAGTTACTTTATGTGAATAACGTCGGGATCAGAGTCAAAGCAAAAACCCCAAAGTACCTATAGGTTATCATTTTTTTTTTCAAATTTGTATATTTACCTTGTTTACCTAGAGTACGTTTCCTAATATATTTATTGCATACAAGACAATGAAAGAAAAAATACAAGAATAATTTGCGAAAAACGAAAATTTCACTCGAGAGTAATATGATTCCAAAAATGTTCAAAGAATAAACTTATCTTGCAAACGTTTCTTTTGATTGGATAATTTTATCTCGCTTATGCTTACTTAAGGCTTTATTCCAATGAAGGGTAATTAATTTACTGCATAATGAATAAAGCTCAATTTTTTGTTCAAAATGAAATGCTTTTAGCGAGCTACAAATTTGTATGGATATTAATACTTTCAATGGGCACAAATTCCGCTTTGGATAATTTTAATCATTTACTTTTATGTAAATATTAATTGAAAAGAAATCCTTAATGAGCATATTTGATTAATATAAAACGTTTTTACATAGTGTAAAATGATCGAACGCATTTTTTATAATATTTTATTATGTTTATAAATTAGATATTAAATTTTTTTTTTTATTCATTTCGAGAACCTTAGTACGAGTTTAATTACGTCCACGCGTATGTTAAAGATCCAAACATTTTTTGATTATTTTCTGTATAGGAATTATATTCGCAATAAAAAAAATTGAAAATATTAACCACTTTTTGTGCTTCAAATGTAACGGGCCTTTAAATATATCAGAAAGTAACAGCCAGACGAAAGAATTAAAAAATACGCCGTGAAAGTCCGCAGGTGCTCTCATAAATTAATAATTGGAATTATTAAATAAATATTAAAAGGTTCAGCTGGTTTCGTCATAGTTGCTACCTATTTACTCACTTACATATTAAGGTAATATTTTATTCAATATTGGATGTGTATATTGTCATTTGCCTGTGATTTTTTATACGTAGACGTTATTGCGTCTACGTATAAAAACACAATGGGCGCAAATCAATCCACGTAAATTTAAGAATGCTAATGTTAATGCGTTTTTACTAATAAGTCAGATATGTCCACTATAACATCTATAGTGTTATAAAACTGTATCGATAATATTACAGTTCATTGACAATAACCATCTTTTACCACAAAAATACTGCATGCATGTAGCTAGTATCAATGTGAATGAATAGATTCGTGAATTTATTGGCATTGTCACATAGTGCAAACATGTTCGTGTGGTTTTCACATCTGCTTGTTCAATTTTTAACTTTTTATATTTAGGTTTACAAATATTAGTGTTGCACCTGTATAGAACGGACAAAATAGGTATGAAACATACATTTATGAGATGTTACAACAAAGTTTTAATGAAATGGAATGAATGAATTAATGGGCTGATTGGATCAGATATAACTGTTTATAAAATTACGTAACAAAATAATTACCTGTATCACTCTATTATATTGTATGAATATATATCTACATTACCTTAATAGCGTATCATATATCTACTTGGTTCAAGTTCATTCATTTGTCGGTAAATCATTCTCATAGCTCATTAATAATGTAGTAAGATACCGGGAAATACGATAAAGAATATAAGCTACTCACAATTCTACGATGCGCAAAAAGCAATTTGTTTCTTTTCTTTACGTACAAAGTAAGATAAACTCATAAGTAGCGGAGCCGCAAGATGATTACAGTGTCACATCAAGTAACCGCACGAGATGAAAAACAGTAGGTATAACAAACGGAGATATTGTAACGCAAATAAGAGCGCGATGCTCTTCCCTTATTTCCCTATTGTCCATGAATTTTGAATGCGAACTGAGACGGTCCTAAATTTGTCCGGATGGGTCGCCAGACGCGGTAATCGCACCAAGTTAACTAGCCGTGGCAGGCGACCGCTCCGTCCGCATCGCTCCAATACTCTCGTAATGAACTCGAGACAATCTTTTATTGTCTATTTGGACTTGGATAAATTGTGATAGATGAATCTCCGACTCTTTCAGATTCAGGGCGAACTCTATTCGTCTTCCAATTTATATCGTGAGGAATCACTAAAGCTGTGTCCTCATTTGTCAGCGCCGTATCGTCTTACTCGATAGTTCCGAAATACAGATGCGATACGGATAATCATCTGCTCAGATGCCGATGCCATAAACGAAACTGGCATTGAGCCCTAATATAGTCCAATCTAGTATTTGTAACAAGTTTATGTTACACTGTAAAAAACTTCACGTATGTTTGACATCGTGTCTGATCATCAATTGCAAACATATTAATATTTACACTTTTTAAATTCCGAGAATGTAACAATAATTTTCATAAAGTTATCGAATTTTGAGTAGATAATTAGGTTATTTAATTAAATAGCATCGAAAACTAATGTGGTTAATTACTAATACCCGAAACTTACAGTGACTATTTAACATCATGAATATTCTGCTTTATTATATGAAAACATAAAATATTATATTGTTTCGTTATAAAAGCTTAAAAAGAGCTTTACATAAAGTACCTGTAGCTGACAAAAAAAGGTACTTCACAGCAAATCCTCACAGAGCCCGATTGCAAATTAATAATTCGCGTATTTGCTTTACTTTCTCTTATTTTACTTTATTCTTCCCAGTGTTCATTATTTCAGAATAAAATGTTTACATTTTATGAATCGAAATAAAAATCTTCATTATGAATCGACGGCAAAATCATTCAAATCACTGAACTCAAAAATTATATTGAAAATTTGACCTTTTATATTTTATTTATGGTCGCAAAAGTGGGTATAAACGACGTTAATTCCGGATTAATTTGAACGATAATAATGTATCAGTGACGTAAATATAGAAGGCGATGCATTCATTTTGTACTTCATAAATAACGAGTTCCCGGAGGAGAATGTGCGGTGAGAACGCTCATCGTCAACGTTTTGCCAAATTGTCGCTTACAGCAGCTCTGCGAACTAACTCCACTGTTCCGCCCACAAATGACGCCCCGTTACAGTATCTTTCCACGAAATATCTCTGGAAACAACCTTTATTACCCGACTACGGCGAAGCAAAAAGAAGGGTTATGATTTTGACCGGTATGTATGTGGTTATGTATGTTCATCTGTTCCCTCGTAACTTCTAAAGTACTTAATACTAAATAATATAAACTAATAATTTAACAAATAAAGTATCGTTGAAAGTATTCCAACGATACTTTATTTGTTGTCACTCAATGTGACGTCACATTAAATTGCCTATGGGGCTCATAGTCATAAACTAATTAAAAAATATGTAATCATACTGTGTTGGGTATCAAATGAAAGGGTTTAATTAGCACATTTTAAATATATTATTATTTTATATTAATTATATTTATATTATGATATATTATTGTTATGTCAGAAGTGGTCGCATTATAATTATTCCCAACATCGCAGATATCAGAAATTTTTCGCATTTCACACATCTCCCACATATCCAAATTACCATAACACGCCCGCTATTTAACTAACGCTAGTAAGTTTGCGATTAAATTAAACATTGAGCTTGTAGGGATCTGGGGATTAGTAGATTTGAGGTTTGCCGCTTTAAGCTCAGTTTTAGCATCAAAATATAATAATTCATAGTTGTTAAAGGTTTGGTTATCCTTTATAAACCGCATTTCATCTTCCGTATCCACATACACGGCCGTTGTATTTGGGCTTGTACGGGTTAAATTGCATACCATAAGATATTATGTTTGCGTGTTTTAAGGGGTAATTATATACAAAGGTTTCAAGTTCGTTATTCTGTTTGTATTATTAATATTTTATTGAATCCCCTGCTCTTAAATATATCCATGTTTTGTTGCCTGTTGTTGTTTTGCCAGTTTTGTATATATTCTAGAATAAGTCTTTCAACAAAATATAATACTAGTTAAAACTTGTTAAATATTGAAGAATTACTTACATATTAATAAAACGCATATTAGCTATTCAAATCAAAACGATACTCCTTGTCGAATTTCAACTTACTCTGAAACGAATTTTGGTAGGTTACTAAAATAATAATTGAAGACGACGTTTTATACAGTTACGAGTGATAAATTGTTTTAATCAAATCACTAAAACGGATGTACAGTCCCGACTGAGGGGAGGACCAGCGTTGAGAAGTGGCGTTGCAAATAGACGCCGCGAACGCGTGATTTACAGCGGCCACCACCGCTCCTGCATTATTGAATACTCCGTTCAATGAAAGAAAAATCGTATATTTTGACATGTCTGCGGCTTAATTGATGACCACCGTTTATTCCTTTTGACAAATGGCAATTAAAATCCGATAGTGATATTCCACTTTCTTATATTCGATTTTTCATACTTTTCAATCTTGCCAGTGGTTTTATTTTGCTTAGTCTTTGTTATGGCAATCTTGCCATTATGGCGGCACTCGTAATAGCCTAGGCGCTAGAAAGACAAATGAATTGTTTGACTGCTCTCTGAAAATTAATTCCAGTTCTTTTGAAGCAGCGAGAGCGAAGTATTAATTAAATATTATAGTCTGCTTGAATTTATGGATTCTCTCCTTTCACATTCATTAATAGTACGTCGCGTTAACGCCTTTTGCTGTAATCTTAAATATTTTAGCATAATCTTTTATACATTGTTTAAAACTGTTTAAAATACAATTATTACAATATAATAATGACAATATCTTCATCTATAATATGCTTATTTTTAGGAATATTTATTTTTTATTTATGGTTTTATTATGGTTAACTACTTATAGGGCAAAATAGGTAATTTAGTTTATGTAGTTATCTTTTTTATTTTATGTTTTGTCAATTACTAAGGAGTAGGCAACGAAAGAAGGAAGTGGGTGCATTGTTTTAGCTGTAATCGCTTTCATTCCTCACTCAATGGCCGGTGACCTCTAATTAATCCCGATAATTGGAG
>DWNR01004518.1:0-10818 GCA_018250455.1 Polygonus leo
TGGTTAAAATCGGTAAAGCCGTTTCGGAGGAGTACGAAGACAAACATTGTGACACGAGAATTTTATATATAAGATACAATGGTATTTAATATCTATTTGCAGTAGCAACGTAGTTACTATGCGATTTTCAAATTCAGAAAATTCAACGATCGATCTCCGGCAAAATTTTATATTTAAACATTTTATAAGAGGAATTGTGTCATTTACTTTGTATAAATTGAAAAATCTATGACATCCACACTCTCCACATGCATATCATATTTTATACTTTTGTAATATATTTTAAATGCAAAAATATGCAATGAAGAGGAAAAGGGATAAGAGCGTTGGTAACACTGCTCTATATCTATAATGATGAACAAATCATTGTCTATGGACTATCGTGTGTGTACTTATATAGTTATCTGTGCGTGTGTCCTCGAGCAAAGATAAATACACACTGTGTGTTTTTTATAACGAATAATAACATGATACAAAAGGTAGCCAAAATTGTTCATATGAATTTATATTAGTAGCATTACTAAATGAATGTATTATTACTAAATGAATGTAATATTGCCATTATTTACAAATTACTGGATTTAGTCAAGTTAAAGAAGGATATAAAACTTTGCATCTTTATGAAATTAATATGGCTCTACCAATACAAATTTTCTCCCAAAATTAAAAGGGTTTAGGTATCCATAATCTACCACTCACTGTATTTCGTAGACTCCATTTACCTTTGAGCTATATATAAAAGTATAGTTAGTGTGTTATGATCCTAATGTCTGTATGTCTAGGACAATTTTTGCGAATTTTATTGTTAACACCTATATATTTTTATTGCAAAATATTCTTAATAATAATTAATAACAAATATTAATTTTATAACATGAAATGCGATTTTTTATTTTCAAGACTACAGAAATAATGTAGATGTCAACTAATATTTTAAAAACCATAAAAGAACAAAGAAAAGAAGAATCCCGAATTCAAATTTAGATACTCCTCTCCAGCTTTTGTTCTGACAAGACATTCATCTGCCATGGCCTAAAATTTCAAGTGACCGGAAAAATATTTTCTAAATTTTTTAAGTGTATTTACCAGGAAAAATAAGGGAAAACTAAACTAAACAGTAATAAAAGATGGCCTTAGTTCTGAGAAAAGCGGTTTTACCCAAAAACGCCACTTTTCTAAAATGTCTGAAAGGCCGTCCATTAGCTACTGCATCAAATAAGAAGAATGCGGCACCAATCTGTAAGTATTTCATGATTGTTTGTAACATTGTATATACGAGTAAATAATATTTTTAATTAAAGTAGTTTTTTTGTATTTAGGATATGTTGGCCGTATGTGTAATTACTTTTGCCTTTGCTAGTGATTGCACGTAGATATGTATTTGTTCGTAATTTTCCGGTTTTAGTATAACAAGTATTAGTAACGGAAACAGAAAATAGATATAGAAATAGCCTGTGAATATAGTCGATAGACAGCTTATTTATTTTACAGAATATCTGTACCTAACTTTCATATCATATTTGAATTGTATTGGTTGCGCACATAAAAAAAATCTTTCATTGTAAATGTCATAATTCTTTCGTTTCAATTGTCAATTTTCTATCATTAAAAAACGTTACTGTTTATTGAAAAAAATAATGACGTCACCATTTTAAAAACGCGTGTAGTTCATTTCGCTTCCGCTGGTAATTTTGTGTTATTTCGGAGAACGGTGGCCACTGCTAGAGGATGTCCCCGTTATAATACTCGCCCGAGCCGTTCGTTCCTCTGAATAGCACCAGCTACCAGCCGGCGGCCTTATCGCTGAGTATTATAACCGAGGATGTCCTTTGTTCGCAGTGGCTGTCCGTGACGCGTCCACCTTCAGGCACTGGTTTGAGGGACGCTACATGCCAATGTGCTGCGGTGATCAGTTTAACTCTTGGCGCCATTTTGCCGATAAGAAAGATGAAGTGAACACTGAAAGTAACGCTACTTGCACTTGTGCAACAACGTGCGGCTGCCCGTGTGGACCTTGCGGACCTTGTGGACCTTGCGGGCCGTGCGGTCCTTGCGTCCCATGCGGACCTTGCGGCCCGTGTGGACCATGTGGACCTTGCGGACCATGTGCACCTTGTGGCCCCTGTGGTCCTTGCGGCCCATGCGGTCCTTGTGGGCCCTGTGGACCTTGCAGGTGTCCTGGACCTTGTGGCCCATGTGGTCCTTGCGGGCCCTGTGGACCCTGCGGGCCTTGTGGGCCGTGCGGACCCTGTGGACCATGCGGGCCTTGTGGACCGTGCGGACCTTGCGGACCTTGTGGACCCTGTAGATGCCCTGGACCTTGTGGACCCTGCGGACCGTGTGGACCCTGTTGTCCGTGCCCCTGCCCCTGCCCCTGCCCAGCAAAAGCGCATGCGAAGAAATGCGTGTGCGGCTCGTGTCCTACTTGTGAGGCACCAGCTGTAGGAGAAGCAGCCGCAGCATTGGCAGGGGCCGCCGCAGCTCCACCTGTCTCTCAACCAGGCATACCTATGCAACCTGGAATACCTCATCCGCCTATGAAGCACGAAGACAGTAAAGTTGATAGAAAAATGCCATCCCGCACCACCGGTACTGCGAAAATAACTCCATGAGTGAATTATAATTATATCACGGAAAATGAAATTTAATATGAAATAAGTTTATAATCACTTTATTATTCTGTTTTTGATGTTGATCTTTGTTCAATAAATCTTATTCACACATATTTGTTTGATTTCCCGCGTTGCCTTTTTCCAATTATAACGATATAACGCTAGGTTATATGATTGACGTTTAGGATACATCTACAAACAATACACTTTACAGCTTCAGCCGTGGTATGCCGCAATTTGAAGACCAGAACTCTGCCTCTGAGACACTTGAACGTCGGGAAAACGAAGCAACTGTTCTCCTTTGGAAAAAGGAGGGCCGCCAGCAAGACCACCCCTGTCAGATTCTGCATGTCATGTCCAAATCTAATTCCCGAGTCGAGAGCCCGCCCGCATATGAGACCTAGACACTTCAGTCTGCCTAGATCCAGACCAGTTGTCAGTGATTCTATACATGTAAACACTAGATGCCTAGCTACACGCAGCGTTATCTCAGCATTCAAAGATTTATTACGAACTAAGAATAGTGCAACTGTTTCTACGCGAGCATATACTAAGCCTTGCGCCTGTAGCTGCCCTTGCCCCGCACCATGCGGCCCCTTTGGCTGCCCGGGTGGCTGTGGTTGTCTTCCACCTCCTTGTAATCAACCCCCTCGGTGTATCCAGTACATCACTGGCTACTATTACTATCCGTATGGAACTTGGTTCTGTGGACCATATCATGTTACTGGCACATGTTATCCAGTGGGTGCTTCAGGACCTTGTGCCCCTTGTGGTCCTTGTGGGCCGTGTGGACCATGCGGGCCCTGTGGACCATGTGGACCATGCGTGCCTTGTGCAAAATGCTGCTTAGCTCCATGTGTCTGCCCCGCACCAGCTATGGCTTCCACTGCAGCACACGTTGCTCCTGGTTTGAACCAAATACCTAGGCCTGGTCCTATTAGGCCAAGTCCAATTATGCCTAATCCTACTAATCCTGTAAATTCGCCTATTAATAATCCGTTTACCACTCCAAAAGATCCCACTAAACAATCCCGAGCAGGCATTTCAAAATTTTTCCCGTTCAACACAACCACTTCTGCCGTACACCCAAATGATAGCTCAAGCAAACCTCAAACTTTCAAAACTACATCATTCTGGCCTTACAGCACTCGGGGTACGTGTACGCCAAGTAGTTCCAAGAAATGTATTAGTACCCAATCACGAGCGTATTCGAAGTTTTCTTACCGTGCAAAAACTGATAATGATAAATGTACCATGTCTGATTCGCCTGCAAAGACTGATTTCGACATCAAACAAAAGAACAGGAGTCCGATTCGCCACAGAAGACATCGGTATTTTTGTCAAATGTGCTCGCAATCTGAAAAACCCCAATACCTTTTAGCTTCCGAGTTGTTGAATGGGCCTAATATTACCCCAGAAACTCACGATCAGTTACCAACTTCTGGGAGTAAAAGTTCAGGGCCCCGACCTTACGTTGACATAGGATTTAAAGCTTACGATCTATAAATTAGGAACTTTACTGTATTTTTAATTTACAGAGTTTGTAATAATCATAATTTCTCATATACCTCAATAGTGTATCGTTAAAAATAGGCCAATCCATAAGATTAAGAAAAAACTGTGTAAAAATACAATTTACTTAAACACTGCTCAAGATTTAATAAAGATTATGAAATTAATAGCTTGTATTATTTCTTAATTTTTTCTTTAGAGTAAATGTCCTACATATGTATTATTATTTCCATAACCACATACAACCCTACACACAAATAATTATCTAATATTACAGTAAAAATAATATTTCAGCGAAGGCTGCCACGTTGAGGCCCATGAAAGAGCAACCACAGAAAGTGGTCCCAGATATCCGGCTAATCGGCTTGAAGACAATGATGCAACCAAAAGAAGATCCGTGGATAAAGCGAAACTTGGCGCGTAAGAGCTTCTCCTGCCCATGCTTTTCAAAAAGGAACGATTTCGAAATATCTTTACTATCGAAAATACGATCGCATACTCTCATTAATGCAAACTTCTTCACTAGAAACAAACTTCAATTTCTTCGCCAGTTCTGGTGTCCACAAAGAGCCTCAAGTACCACGGTAGCACCCCTCCCACCTATTTCAAATATATCGAATAATCTTAAAGAAGTATGTAGTGTATGCGCTTGTCCTGCACCCTGTGGTTGCTGTCTGCCACCACCTTGCAATCAACCTGCCAAGTGCCTTCAATATATCACCGGTTATTACTACTACCCTTACGGCACTTGGTTTTGTGGACCATATCACATTAAAACTGGACCTTGTGGCCCTTGCGCTGGACCAGTCCAGCCCGGTGGACCCTGTGGCCCCGCACCGCCAAACCCTGGTGGACCGTGTGGTCCTGCAGGCGTAGTGTTGTGTGGACCCGGTGCGAACTGTGCTCAATGCCGCTGTGGCCCGTGTTGTACACCTTGTGGACCCTGTGTTCCAGGCTGCTGTGGGTTCGGTCCATGTGGCTGCGGCCCGTGCTCAGTGTGTACTGGTCCCTGTTTCGACCCATTCTCACCATGCGGCCTTCCCGGAGCATGTGCACCTTGTAACCTATGCGGCACTTACGAAATTTGTAATGGGCCTTGCGGTCCCTGCTTTAACGTCCCGTGTACACCAATTCAAGTGTGTGGTCCCGTTAGACCAGGTGGCCCATGTGGCCCAACAATAACATCAAATCCTTTTGATCTGTGTTCTCGATGTTTGTTAGTGACTGATATCGAACCAGATCCCTATCCATTTAAATCCCCTGCATCTATTAGTGTTTATGATACCCCCGGTAACATTTGGCCGTCTCTAGAACACAGCCTATCGCCAAGTTCCGAGGTTGCTGGATCAGTATCAGCAACAACACCTCGCATGACTAATACTGCTAACATAAGTGAGCCATTGTCTCAATTTTGTCGAATTCAAGCCCGTTATTTCACGACAGTTGCATTGACTAGAAATAAGTCAAACTTTTTAACGCCGAGGATTCCACAGACGGAAATACTGAAAGCAAAATTCAGTACATACAGTAGATGTTGTAACGGGCCATGCTGCGGTCATTTGTTGTGCAATAAGAAGAATTCAGGTTGCCCGCCATTGTGCAAGCCGAGATATATACCGTCTAAAGAAGAAAGAGACCAGCCCTATATACCTCCGAATTGCTTCTGCTACTCAAACACACCAGACTATAGAAACCCAGCTCCGTATCCAAACCCAGGCACAGGAATTCTGGAAGGCTATTATTATAAACGACCATGGCACCCATGTTAAAATATTTGCACAATGTATATAAATTCTGGTAATTATAATAAACATTAAACACAAACAATGAATCCATAAACAAACATTGTTTAAGATGATATAATTATAATGAAACTTTGTTTAACAAAAGGAATAAATTTTTAAAATGTCTTATGCTCAGTTTGTATTGCAGCCATATAAATAGAAAATTAATTTTATGTACACATTTACACATGCAACATATCATATTCTACCTGAATTTGTATTTAATAGATTCAATCAACGTATCTGTACCCAGCGATTGACCATGCCCTAATCAAGCTGGAACTTCATTTAAATGTAGATAGATATACTCTTTATTGTTTCACACCAAAAGTGAGCACAAACAAAAAAACAAGGATTTAAAGAAACAATAGGCCTTAAACGCGATTTCTTCCAAGCAACCCAATCATAGTTTAAGAAAAGTAACTGCGAAAGAAATTTAACAAAAAAGAACACAACAAATATACAAACATACATATTCCATACATACAATTACTAGGTAGGACATTAATCACAATCAATGTGAGGAGGTAGGAAGTTCCAAAGTCGGATGGTAGAGATAGTAAGGAGCTATGACAGAAAGAGGTGAAATGTATAGAAGTGAGTAGTAGAAGATTATGAGAGGAGTGAAGCTGATGATCATGGTAATTACAGCGGTATTCAAATTTTTCCCTATGAATGTATATTGATACATAAATTATATATTGATTTGATCATTTATAATGACCAACAATGCCATCCATATTTATAGTAATAATGTTTTTCTTCGTTATTTTCGAGCGGAATTCTCATATATATCCCAGTGCATATATCCCTACTAAGACAATACGAGCCTAAAGATTTGATATTAACGCTTATAGATCACTTGAAGAGATCTTTACAGTGCAAAGCAATGCATAATATACATTTAATAAGCCACGGCTCAGTTTTATTGTGGTGGCAAATTCGTATGAATTCCACCTGATGGTAAGTGATAACTGTTGCCCAAAGGTACTCGTAATGAGCGCCTTAATACGCATAATGCCTTATTCTACGATTATAATTTACAGGCTTTGCTTTTTTTTTAATTTTTATTTATCTATATAGATAAAAGGCGATGTGTCTATGTATGTTCCTTATAGGTTTTGAAACAACTGAACCGATTTCGATGAGTTGTTCAGGAAATTTTCAGGTTGTCCTAGCAAATTATCCTATGAAGTTTGATAGCGTATGGTAGTGTTGTCGTAAAGTTATAAACGAAAATTTTTGAAAAAATATATTTCATTGTTATTAAGTCAACCGAAAATATTTTAAACCGAAAAAATATTTTCGGTTTAAAAACTGGTAATGTATTCCACAGATATAAGCACTAAATAAGTACCACAGATAACTACATAAGTACTTAGATAAGTACTTAGGTACATCCCTATTTCAGTGTTGCCAACTCTACAGTTAATCCTATAGTAGACCTATATTATTTTGGAAATCTCAGTTTCACAAAGTAATTGTGAAACTGAAGTTTGCAAATCTACAGTTTTAGTCAGCAAGTAATCATTTGTTTGCAGCGATTTTCAAAATCTGTTGCATATGACTTCATCGTTTTTTTTCTTTATATGTATAATAATAGAAGTTAGCAGACATTAAACATTCTTTTGGATATTTAGATTTTTAACAAATATTAAAAGTGCAAAATATCAATAAGTGAAGAAGAGAAAGTCTATCATTAAGAAATAAGTAAAATTTTATTCTTGTTTTATAGTTTTAGTCTAGGAAGGAGTTGGCAACACCGATTGGAAGCCATCCAGCGGCGGCCATTTTGGACTGATCAATGTTGTTTCCGCCATTAAAAGCTAGGGGTGTTGGTTTTGTATATAAAATTCAGGAATGAGGACATAGGTGTTTAGTGGATAATTTGTGACTTTTAACGAAATGGAAGAAGAATTTATGGACACACAAGACGTTAGTTTGAGTGACGCGAATCGTAGTGAGGGCACGGAAAATGATATCGCAAAAGATTTGGGTGAACCTGTAATTCTCGACGATAGTCCCGAAGACGAAGAGAGTTCAGGCAGTTTTAGGGGCAGAGGGCGAGGAGGAGCATTCAGGTGAGACTTGCAGGCCATTTGCACGAAGTTTTTGGTGTAAACAACCTTTAAGCCTTTACTTAAAACCTTAAATATTTTCGGCATTTTTGTGTGAATTATTTCCATATTTGTGTTGTGTCGCATGGAAACGACCGCTTTTTGTACTAATTTGACTAACAAAACTTAAATGCGAACGCCGGTCGATCTGTGAAACGATATATTTTGTTTATTGTAATCATGATTATTTGTCATACACGAAAGGTACACCATTCAAATTACTTAAATATATTTTATCATTCAATTTACTAAAGCTCGCTCAACTAAAAGAAAACCATTCAAAGCAAATGTGTAAGAAATCATACCTATTTTTAATGCAGATAATTAATAAATGAAGTCAAAGCAAATGTATTTTATTATATGGATAATGGACTCTCATTGTACTTTTAATATTGATTTAAACAAAAGGACAACATGCTATAGCAATGGACAGTGTGTGACAGCTTTTTATTTATTCTAATGTGCTTTATCTGTGTGAAATTTTGTGTATAATTAGTGTGAATATTAGTATACATGCCAATTATTATAGAAAATAAGTATCAAATGCAAAATTCATGTATAAAAATCGATATCAGCTGAGCTGCTGTGTTATGCTATGGGTTGATGTGGAAAACATTATCTCACTTATCTTAGTGGTAAAACTGTTGTATTTGTCACCCATATCTTTGTAATCCTTTTATTGTTATTTTTATGTTACAGTTTCTAGCGAGATGTGGTTACCAATTATACTTATAAGTAGCAAACTTCTTACCCGTCGGGTAAAATATTGTGGTTGAACCTTTGGATTGATTATAAAAGTCTATGTATTTAAGCAATTGTTATGATATTTTTCACATATGTTTGTCGAGGTCAAACTTGGGAGATAGGATACTATGAGATGAGTAAATCACAAGTTACTTACACTTTTTTTGCCAGGTGGTAGAACTCAAGTAGTTTGACCGGGGAGGTACCACTGCCACCCTCATAATCCTCGGTGAAGCAATTTATCATGTCTCGGTTTGGATAGATGTGGTTGCCGGTTATACTTAAATGGGAGGCAAAAATCTTAGTCCTCAAGGGTAGCAACGCATCTGCAATCAAGCTTAGGTATGATCTAATTGTACTTAGGGATGATTACTGATGTCCATGGGCAGCAGTGACCACTTATCATAAGGTGGACTGCATGCTCGTTTGCTACCTTTATATGATAAGAAAAAATAGACTGTCCGTCTGAATTGGGAGATAGGGTACTATGAGGTGAGTAAATTATAAGTTACTTACACTTTTCCGATTGCTCACTGTGTTAGTGAGCAATCCGATTGGTTTGTTGGCGTGGCAGTGGCACCGTTCTATGCAAATCATGTACTGTATGACTGCTCAACCTTTTTATCCCTAGAGCCAAATCAACAATTTTTAAATTATTATCAGCCACTAACTGCCAGCGAGTTTGCTTCCTATAAAAAGACCAAGCAATGATAAACAATATTCGCTTTCATTTTAGGTGTGATTAAATTTTGTATAATGATTTAAATCTATATATATAAATTAATCCCTATTTTCCTTGGTCATGGCATCACGAGTGACGGGCTAGATGGATTTCGATAATTATTTTTTTGTTGTGTTTGTTATTACCCGAAAAATGGTTATTATTACTGAAAAACGTAAGAAAGTTGCATGGAAAATTAAAAAACTTAACTATCATATTAACCTTTCTATTGTAACCGTAGCAACATAACTTTATTACTAACAATATTTATAGGTAAGACAGGACAATGCCAGTTGGGTCAGCTAGTGATTTATAAAAAAAAGGAAGCAGGTGAAATCTGGATTTCATAGGCTATTTAGTTAATGTTAGGGGCCTCGGAGTGGCACAGGGGCTTGGAGCTGGGCAGCCAACATTAGTCTGTTGTACAAATGTTCAAATACATGTCCGAAATAAGATGAAGATTTGGTTCATCATAAAATAATTTAGTCATATCTATTAATAGACTTTACATTATCTGTTGCTGTTGTTATATTGTAAGTACTTGTGTAAATATGTTTAATGTGGTAGGGTGTAATATAGTATATGAAAATAATAGAATGATAAAAAAGGTAGTATTAAAAAATATGTTATTTTTTAAATATCCTAATGGTAATATTTCACATATTGATGATTTACTTACAATACATAAAAGAGTTTAATGAAATAAAATATGATAATTAATGCCCAAATATGTAGAGTTAATTAACAAATAAACTTGAAATATCTTTTTGTTGTTAATGTTTCTCGAGCACTATTTTAACTCAACCACACTAATGCTTCGCAGGACCTATTTTTCTTATGAAGAAGAAACTATTGAAGAAATTTCATGACACATCAAATTTTTCAAATGTATTAAAATGAAATCCAAAATTTGTCCCTAAGGCAATGTTTTTCTCATCACCATGCCTTGCCTTTTCATTTGCCTTTTCATCCGAATATCATCATTAACCCTGTGGCATATGCTTAGGGATGATTACTAATGTCAATGGGTAGTTTTGATTACTGACCATCATGTGGCCAAGTGGACACTGTATGCTCGTTTGGTTCTTTTATAGGACGAAAAGAAGTACTAATATACCCTTCTTAACATACAAAAATCCCATGACATGTGAATGAACAATGCATTGTAAGGCGTAAGCTTTGGAACTATTTAACAGAGTTTAATGAAAATTTTTAATATGACTCGACTAAGAATTTTTAACTTGGTACTACTTGTTTTTTTTTTTATTGTGTAAAGGTAGCAAACGAGCATGCAGTCCACCTGATGGTAAGTGGCCACTGCCGCCCAT
>DWNR01004519.1:0-10818 GCA_018250455.1 Polygonus leo
ATCGTGGGTGCCATGGACACACACAAGACGTATGCACAAACACCCAGACCCAGAACAGAAATCTAAATTCATCATTTTAAATTTATGTCTGGCCGGGAATCGAACCCGGGACCCTCTGCGCGGCAAACCGGTATGGTGACCGCTGCGCCGCGCGGGTCGTCTTCAGGGATAGCAACCGCATTTGGGGACAACCTCAAATGGGATTCAATGGCAGACACTTAAGTTGCTTACAGATGTTCATGGGCGTCAGTTACAATTTATTATCAATGTAGCTTATTACCTTTTATCTTTCATTGAACAATGTACAAAGGTAGCCAACGACCATGCAGTCCACCTGAT
This sequence comes from Polygonus leo, assembly GCA_018250455.1. Classification (NCBI taxonomy): domain Eukaryota; kingdom Metazoa; phylum Arthropoda; class Insecta; order Lepidoptera; family Hesperiidae; genus Polygonus; species Polygonus leo. Next base: position 340 of record DWNR01004519.1, read on the forward strand.
GGTAAGTGGTTACGACCGCCCATGGACATCCCCAATGGTAATCATACCCAAGCTCGATCAAAACATGCCTAAGTTTGATCATAGATGCGCTGCTACCCTTGAGGACTAAGATGTTCGCCTCGTGTACAAGTATAGTCGGCAACCATGCCTCTCCAATCCGAAACAGAAGAATTGCTTCATGGAGGATTATGAGGGTGGCGGTGGTACCTCCCCGGTTGAACTTCTAACACCTGTCAAACCTGTCACCTGGCTCTTTGTTGGTTTATTTAAAGGTGGTCCCTCCCTGTCTTTTCCATAATTCAAGTGTTTTTCTACTCTACTATATTAAGTAAATGACAACAAGTGTAACATACATAACAACCTAGTGTTATGACCCATAGCGCAAAATAATTATAGACAATACGTAAACTAATGGAAAAATAAGTAGTATACAACATAATTAGGTATAATTAATTATAAAACAAAAGTAATATGCGGGGCTGACAATTTATTATAATTACGTAAATTTGTTAATAATCATATTTTATGCGTTTGTTTATTACAAGTTAAAGTAACAAATAAACATGTAGGCCCTCGGATGCCAAAAGGTCAATGCTAGCCAAGTACATCAGTAAGGCTGCTACCGCACTTGCGATTATCTAGCGATTGGGTTCTCCCAACGTTTTGTGCAGCAACGACGTCTAGTGTATATGACGTTGACGATCTTGCTGCATTCTGCGACACGAACGCGACAGAAACGCAACGAGATCGCAACGTGCACGCGATGTTGACGCTGCGCAGACATCGGAAAACTAACGCTAAAATCATGCTCGAAATTCTCTAGTGGAATAAAAGCCTAATTGAACCAAAATAGATTTAAACTTTAATCCTAATCCTTGTCGCTTAGCTTGATTATTTAGATGGTTGAGTCTTATATTACCGGAGAACACATTTTCCCAACCGAAACATAAATTGCATAGAAAAACTGCTACGCGACAAAAATGAACATGGCGATAGCACCGCTTCGGGTATATAGCTTAACCACGAATACGTGATAAGTTATATTTTTTATTCAAGTTCAATAATATCTGTTCTAATGTATATGGGGGATCTATCGGGATCTATTCTAATGTATAACTCGTACGCAATGCTCGCTGCGCCTGTCACGCCCCTGACGTGTTTGCGTATCAAAATGCACATGTATTATTTAGATTTGTACACTTTTCTCGAACTTCTAAGTAGACATTTTTACACAATCTAATTCATTAAATAATTCTTCAAACTAACAAGATTGAAAATATTATTTTCATTCATGTCAACTTGTTTTATTATAACACTTTGCGTATCAATTTGTTCGATTAACAAATATAATAATTATTTAATTCTGTTTACATAAATATAAATCGAAAATACCTACGCGTAAAAGAATACACTACGCAGAATTCCGATTCTTTTAAGCAGATATCCTTACCCGTAAGATATATTTAACAGTTAAGTCTATTTATAAATCGTTTCTGGTTTTAACGATCGATGACTTAAGAATGCCGTGATAACGTACCTGTGTTATTAGTCACAGAACCTTCTCCAATTGTTTGTGAAAAAACGAGGACATATTTTATAATGTACTAGGGTATAAACCCCTTAGGATAGAATTTCGAAAAATCCTTTCTTAGTTCTCACTTACAGCTTGAAAGGAACCCCTGTACGAAATTACAAGTTTCTAGGTACAGTAGTTTCGGCTGTGCGTTGATATGTCAGTCAGTTAATTTATATATATAGAGTTTTTTAAAGAACATAAGACGTCAGCCATTATGAATTGAATATTATGGTTTCTGTGATATCCACAAAAAACCTTTTCAAGCATCTCTTCTTGAGGTGAAATCTATATGTGCATTCCATGCATCCTTTGCCAAATCGAGGCCACAAAGACATTGATAACAAAACAAGTTTCTGTTTGCGCGTACAAAAATAAATTTTGTACTGAACACGCGTCAACGCAAGGTTAGGCTTGACCGGGTTACGCGCAACATACGCTGCCACAGACCAAACTGAGATCGTAAATGGCATATATTACTTGTGACTAATATTTGTATATTGCTTATCATTTATTAAGTAGTACACTAAAATATACAAATGATTTATATTATATCTAGCCTGCGGGTGTAACCCTTTCACAGCTCAGAATAAGAAAAACTTATTAGGTTAGGATAGAACTTATGGCCGAGAATCAGTTGATATAATATTTCACAGGCGCATAATAAAAAAAAATACAGGTGCGCATGCGCAGTCACGGTTCACCTCTTAGACTGAGAAGAACTTATTAGGATAGGATAAAGCTTAGACCCGAGAATCAATTGATATAATATTTCACACGCACATAATTAAAAAAAAATACACGTGCGCGCACGCGACTTGAACCTCGCAAAATGAGGAATCTCACTACTTGTCATATTTGAGTGGTCCCACGGTATTTCAGATGTTGGAACTAAATAGGTTGTTTGTTGTGTGGCAGTATGTGACCCCAAACTATACCAAATAGAGATAATTCTCTACAACAATAAAAACAAAGGAAATAATAATGTAATACTATTATATCATATAAGACTCAATGTCACTCTTCGATGAGTTATCCACAGATTATACAATTTGTTTGTTTAACTATGTATCCATGCATTTAACATAATTTTCATAACGCCGAATGGATAGCATATATTGTGGTTAGCAATTTAAACAAGGCATTTCTAAATAATACTTGCTCTATGGACATTTCATACGCACAGGCGAAACACGCGGATACTTATTGTCATTTTAGTTTTAAATTAGTCGAAATTGAACTTTATGATCTGCAAATACAGCGCCAAATTCCGTGCTTAAGAAGTCGCTGTATTAAATAATATTGACAAGTGGAAAAGTGAAAGTAAAATTGACTACTTTTATAATCTCTGATACCATCAAACTTAAATTCGGTCAGTTAAAGAGGTTAAAGGATTTTTTTCAATGTTTTATTTATTTTATGTTCACCCACTTTAATACTCAACTAAACACATCAATGTATTATTTACTCTACATAAACTATATTAAATTAACGAAAAAGAACTGAAAAAATACGTATTTATTTTGTCCTATACGCGTTAGGCCCGATAATAAATACGTCCAAATAAAAGACAAAATCGAAACTAATGTATTTAAAATTGGTTTCTTTACCAATTTTTTAAACGTCAAGACTACTACCGCTTCGGACAATTCACTATGAACAAAAATGGCAAGTACTTGTAACTCCATGTGTGAGATTATGCATATTTTCAAAGAAGTTTGAATTACAATGTTTGATTGAAAATATTTGTTTGAAAATATTAACACTAAACTGCTAGGTACTCACAGTTGGGCGGCGTCAGCGTGATGCCGTTTTCCTCCGCCCAGCCCACCGGGTGGATGTAGGGCGAGGTGGGATCCACCCAGTAGTCGTACATGTCGTCCCAGCTGTCGAAGTTGATGAGCAGCCGGTTGTCCAGCATGTCCGCGATGGTCGCCACGCACACCATGTCGTTCTGCCGGTCCTCCGCCTCCAGCTTCATGCCGATACGGAAGCCATTCGGCTTCAGCATCTGTTGCATAGTATGTTAGTTAATAAAATAAAATCATCCCAAAATACATCTATAAAATGTTATAAATGTTTATTTATACTTCATATACTGAAGTAGCAATTAACAACAGTCCACATGATGGATGATCACTACCAGTCTAAATGTCTGTGACAGACTTCGAATAGAACTGTTTGTATAAGTTAGATGTCTTTCACTAATAATTATTAATAATATAGGTATATTGGTTAGTGTAACTTATTTGATTTATGCCTTATGAGTATGCAATTGACTCTGATCAAATTAATATTATTATTCAAACAATGGCAAGTTAAGTAGAAATACAATAAATTAAAAAAAATACTTACTGTCGTTGTAACGTGAGGGAAGAGATGCCTCGGTGCGGCAATAGCTCGCATCTGCTTTAAATACAACGGCCACGAGAATGTGGCAGGATTGATGTTCCCCGGCGGCTTCAGAGGCCGGCTGTTCTTCTCGCACCAGCCCGGAGGGAAAATGTCTATCGAGTCCGCATTCACCCAGTAGTCGTACATGTCTGGGAACTCGTCGAAGTGTAGCCGCATCCTGTAGCCTTGCACTTCGGCCACGGATACGACGCAAAACAGGGAAGGATGTGCCGGATCTATCGCCTCTAGACGCATGCCAACTTTAAATCCATTCCTGTTAAATGGAAATGGATCCCTAAACAGCTTTACTGGCGCAGCCTTTGCCTTGCAGATGTCCAAATATCGCATCCATGAGAAGCCATTCTTGCCACACATCCAAGGATACTTCTCGTTTTCCACCATATCTTCAGTCATTTTCAACAACGTCGCCTCCGGAATCTCTGGAGGTGCTGAATTGTAATGTTTAAGTGCAACTTTTTCATCTTTGACATCTGACATTAGATCTGATTCAGATATTTGCTTCTTTATAAGCAACTTCTTCATTTTATTTCTCTTTTTAGCCAATTCAGCCATCTCCTTACTCTTCTTCTTTTGATTTATCTTCTGAACATCATTTTGACATGTCAAACTACAAAAGTTTGGAGTTATAAACTCTGCTGCCATACCGTGGCAACCGCAACCATCACATCTATACAAATCTTCAGGAGACGTGGGCTTTTTGTCTTTATTATTTGTCTCTGCACGTTTTTTTAATGGCGTGTGATATTTAACATTCGAATTAGACTGCGTTAGTTCATGATCGGAAATATTTAGAAGATCAATCAAGCCAAACTCGTTAGTTTGAAATTGCAAATCACTGCCTTGAAGATGTGCTATGCCATCATTCCAGATTAAACCTGGAGGATCTTCTTCAGAAGTAGATTCCTTACGTTCTTTACTTGTATCACTTTTACTATAATCTTCCACAGTTTGATAATATATCACTTCATTGTTAGATTCCGTATGAGAGTCTAATTTAGATTCCTTATAATCATCATGATCAGAGTCTACCAAGTTTACTTTGGCCTCTAAATCTTTATCTAACTTTTCATCACAAAACAATGACGGGACGCGATGGTCATCATTCACATCAGCCTCCACTTGTTCTGCAGCCTTGTCTATGTTTAATTGAGATAAACCCAATTTTACTCCTTTATTTGTTAAATTCTCATTACAAAGCGATATACGTCTTTTGATATTAGCGTTATTAATCTTCCTTTCGCTATTATCGGAATACGAACGCCGCAAGATAGCAGGAGCAGCAATTGTAACAGGTCCTAAATCATTTCTATCAATTATGTTTTTGTTTAACAAACTTTTGCTTTTTTCTGGTATCGCTAAAGTGAAAGACTTTTCGCGAGTCTGCCCACCTTCATCATCAGCTATTGAGACTGTATATATATCATCATTCATAGAAGCATTAGTCTCAGGTATGGACAGTGTATACTCCCCTTGCTCTCCTGTAGGCTCAGCTCTCGATCCTTGTATAGATATAGCAAATGTTTTTTCACCCTTTGGACTCTGAGGTATACAGTTATCTTTTCCATTAACACTTATCCCTGTCCCCATAATTTTGGCCAATGGTTGTAAAGGAGGCATATCTGAGGCTTCCATAGCACTATCTCTCATGACTGTAATGTTTCCTTGAGGATCATTTTGTATTTGACCATTAGCTATTTGCAGATTAATGATTGGTCCCTTCGAAGCCATCGTAGCTGGTAATGTCACGGGTAAAATAAACTTAGTATTTTGTATTTTTGGCATACTCATGGGTGTTAGAAATAGCTTCTGATTGTTCGAATTCACATTTGCTTGATTACTTGATATGAGAATAGACTGGTTTTCTGATATACTTTTCGTATTTGGCTTTTTGACTGAACCCAAATAAGCTATTGCTTGCTTGCCTGTATTACCAGGCGCAATACTGACAGGGACAATCATTTTTTCATTTGTTTTTGGTTTTTGAATAACAATGGGTTGTGTTGCATTAGAAGAACTGAGGATTGATGATTTGTTTTGTCCTGCTACTTTTGGAGCAATATTTGGTTTACTACTGACATTTGATATTAAATGAATATTTGCATTGCTTGTTACCTGAAACACAAATTAAATTATTAACAATCTAAGAACACTCAAGAATATACAATATAATGGTCAAGGTAGATATTCAATTTGCTTGTTAGACATTATTACAAATTATGGCATCATCACTAGAAAATTATTATCATTCGTTGACAAATTCTTATTATTTTAAAGCTTTCTCAGCTACTGTGAACAAAATCATTATACTAAGATAATGATTTAAACAGTACCAGAATCAGTAGAATAAAGTTAATCTGTTGTAAGGAATACCAATTAGCAAAATTATATACAAATAATTTAAGGGCACAGTCTCAATTGCCAGTGTGTAAATCATGAAGAATAGAATAAATAAATATAATATATACTACAATAAATCTTTGTTGCTTTTGTATGTGTGCCAAATTGCTGTATAATTAATTATATCCAGTTTGAAGCCATGTGTGGTACACATTAAGTTTTGAGGTAAATGTCTACATATTGTATTTACATGGATCATTTTACATGTAAAATGATAAACTTTAAATTTAAAAAATGATGTGTTCTTCTAAGTAAGACATAAATTGTTAAATTATTTAAATATAATTTAATGTATCTGTATTAATTACATTATCTCTTATTATTTGTATAATGTATTTTTTAATAATATGTATAAAATACCCTATTATTTTTTTCTCAACACATTTTTTTTGACATTCACTCCAAATATTATAATTTTTGAGATAATTATTTCACATGAATAGTAGTATAAGGCACTGTAAATTATTATTTTTAAATTGTCACAAAATTAGCAAAAAAATATACTCACAGGTCTCCTCACAATTATTTGTGGTGGGTTTCCACTTGTACTAGCTTGGCTTATCACATCTGTACCAGTCACTGGCTTCAAGCCTGTCGGTGTTTGAATGTAAACAACATGCGGCATAGGCCTCGGGGCACCTCTAAGCTGGACACCAGCATTGGTGTTGTTTGGCAGACTTAATTGTATTGGATTATTTGATGAACTAGGGATTTGTACCACAGCTGAAGTTGAGCCTACTTGCATCTGGGATACCGCACTTGTATTGTTCATTTTCATCTGGACTCCTGTCGAGTCATGTAGCTGCAGCTGAGTAGAATTGGACAGACCCATGTCTGTGTTGCCATCCATGTTTGTGGGCCTAGGATTTGAACCCATATGAACTTGAATTATTGAACTGTGTAGAGGTTGACTTGTTGTATTCAAAAGTGGCATAGATGGCAAAGTTGGTGTAATCAGGTGAGTATTCTGATTGCAAGAGGGAATTTGCAGAGGAACATTGATAGTTTCACCCGCAGGCAACTGAACGGGAACACTTGTGGTCCCTGAAACTTGTATTGGAAGGCTGACAGGTGCTATTTGCAGGGGAACACTAGTCGTAGCTCCAGAAAGCTGAACAGGGACATTTATGTTAGATGTGGAACCAGGTATCTGTACCGGCACATGAACAGTAGACAGCTGAAGAGGATAAGGCGCGTTGTTAGCGTGAAGTTTAACTGGTGCGATGGAGTGAGTGACTAAGCTGTGTGTTATGGGCATAGAGCTCTGCGGCGCCTGAACCGAGGACACGATCATGCTGCTCGATATTGGCGCCTGAAACATCGTAAACAACGTCATTGAGGGCGAACCGAGTTGCACTTATTTAACAGCGAAATATAAAACTCACGCGCAACGTATTCAATAGCACATTATGCTGTGAACTATTTTGTGATAAATTTCCAACAACGGACGTATTTGCAGCTTTTAATAAACGTTTTTTCAATATTTCCGTTTTCGGGTCATCAAAGTTTTGAAGTGGATTATACTGCTGTCTCTCCATTTCTCGGACACGAGACCGATGTCGAAATCATTACAGATGTTTTATTATCTCTCGCAATTCATTATTCACGACCTGCAACGCATGTAAAAATAAAATATTGTGAAGTAAAATCGACTCGCCTGATCACTCCACTTGCAAAATTCACGAACTGATAAAGTTAATCTGATAAAGTATATTACTTTGAATTAAATATTATATAGATTTTCTATTTTTAATTTCTTGTAATTAATGCATAACATTTTTTTTCTTTCGCGAGTATCGCGCTCTATCAATTGTGCTGCTACTTTTGCAGAACCACAACCTTTTAAAAAGAAAAGTTGACGAAACACTAAAACTGTAATATGTTACTTACGTTTAGTTGTTTTACATAGAAGAACAAGTTCACAGGTATTATTCTAATAAACGCAATATAGTTATCGTATTGAAAACCATTAAAGAAAAATAAATTAAATTCAGCAAAGCGACGAATTTTACCTGCCTACACAACTGGTAATAATTCTGTCTGACAACATAGCCAAAATATTCTATGTGTTATTAAGTTGGTACTTTCGAAATTCTCAACCAATCAGCGGTGAGCATTCCTGTGACGAAGCTTTCGCGCCCGATTATTCAGCTAAAAAATTATCAGCATATAAAATGTATATAGCTGAATAGCTTTTTTCCGCTCTTTGCCAACACTTTTGTGAGTTTTCGTATTTCTTTTATAGTCATATATTTTACTTTCATATGCGATAATTATGACAGTTTACTTAATACTTCGTTATATTTAAATCAAACTACCTGTTAATAAATTTAAAAATAAAATTAAAAATGATTAAAAATTAACATGGCTACAAAATAATTTCAATTTCAATGTTAAAGTTACGTAATTTAAAAAAGTTCATTAAATAATATGTTGTATACACAACATTTTCGAACAAACGTCATTCTTAAAATATTATCTTTAATTTTATGGATCATTAGGAGACATTTTATTACTAATTGTTATTGTATGAAATTATAAAATGATCGTCAAAAATAAACAATCACACACACATAGAAAATTTTCTATGTCACACATAGGTAATTTAAAGTGTAAACATATTCCCGCTACGGATTTCCGTTGTAATTCAGTTTTGGATACATGTACTAAGTCAGATGTAATATAATAAAGCATAGATATAGTATATTATTTGTAATAAAGCGGGGATGTTTAATTAGATAAAAGGATCTATTTTTTTTCTATAATATTTCTTCTGTTACAAAAAAATGTTTTTCGATTGACCTTATTTATAATGAAAACATCACATACTATTTTTAAAACACAATTAGATTTTTTTCATCGTCAATATTTTTTTTTGTTATATAGGGAAAACCGACCAGTAACTGGCCCCTTCAGCACTTTGCGTTCTTTGAATCATCACAATCACAAGAGGCCTAATTCAAGTTCACCTGTTGTAGATTTCGCAATAAAATAAAATTATTTTGGTTTTTTCCTATCAAATAATATTTTGAGACTTTGCAAATTTAACCAGGCACTGGACCAGTTGTTGGACACATCATTATTTAGTGAGAATGTAAAAGAACATAAAATATGATATAAATGAAAAGCGAAAAAGATTTTATGAACTAACATTAATGAAACTGTAACGTAACTATTACTCGTAAATGAAAAGAAAGAATACTATGAGGTATAATTTTTACATTTTGTAACTACTTTCCCTTATAAAACCTGTAAACCCATTCTTGTTCTTATTATATGTTATGTTTATGTGTTGCCTTAAACAAGGGACTACATCTTTATCTTTACAGGTAGCAACACATTTGAGATCGAACTTAAGTAGGGCCAATTATACATTTTTTGACCTTAGGTAATAGTGATAAATAAAGACCAGGTTCGTTTGCTTTTTTATATAATAAAAATAAAAAAATAATAATTTCTCCAACTTTTAACTATCTATTGACTGTTATTTTTTGATACTGTTAAGTTACTAGCCGACTTATTGGCTTATTGACATTTGGCTTCTAGCTATGAAAATAACCGCGTAAAACACAAAATTTGGATAAACCGTATCAAAATCTATAAATCTTTTATTTTACGTTTAGGGATGTTCGTATTTGGATATTTTTTCTATATTCAATAATATATATATATATCCAAATACGAACATCCCACCAATACACCGCTTTCCACGTTGTTCCAGGTCGTCAAGAACCGCAACATGTGCCAAGATCCTATACGGAGAGTTATTGCCTCAACAATGAGGCAAACGACGCAGAGAAAGATTTCTACTAAATCAATTTACATAGTAAAAGGCACACGCTCCATGTCAGTAATTTAAAATGCTTAAGTTTTTATTTCAGTTACTAGACATCCCAGTAATTAAAAAAAAAAAAAAAAAAAATACATTTTATTTGCGATGCAGATAAATTCATAACATTCGTTCATAATTCCAATAATTCTGTTGAGACATAATGTTTTCATATTAACTACAAAGTTAGTACCCCCCCGCTGGAGCTGCCACCTTGTCGTGGTGGGGGGGCTTGCGTATCCCGATGATCCCCTAGGCTATGCCG
>DWNR01004520.1:0-10817 GCA_018250455.1 Polygonus leo
CCATGTCTTTCGATTGTAGATATTGGACGTGCCCCACGATTTTATTTTAGTTTAATCAATGCATATGTTTAAAATTTCTATATTTAAAAAATGACATCTTTTGTCATAGGTGTAACAAAGTCTTATTAATGTACTAGCTGACCCCCCCCCCCCCGCAAGGTCCTTTGCGTCACATAAGAGAGAGTGGGTCAAATTTTCCCCGTCTTTGCAACATTTTTCGTTGATACTCCGCAGGTAAGTTATTATACATTCTAGCACCATCATAATTTATGTTTAACATAATATAATTTAACATACACATATAACTAGCCACGTGAAATAATTTGCTATATCTTCGTAAAATTGTCTATATAAATTGTTATTTCCAATTATAGTAAGTTATTACAGGATTTAAACTATTTAAACGATTTACAAAACGATGAACTCAAATTATACGTTTTATCAATTAATGCGATAACTCGTAGATGAAATAAATCGAAGAAAAAATATGTTAGTGAAACACCAACATACGCGTAGCAGTGGTTTATAGCAATTTGCTGACGTAATTTCCGATCCCATTTATACTATAGTCAACCATGCCAATGCTAACTAACTAACATGACTTATAAAGTTTATTAAAGAAGTTTATTTTACATAATAATATGGTAGATTACATTACGATGTTTCATGTACATGAGAAAACGAGTAATACAACTTATGTTATAAAGAAAATCCTCATCCATGGTTCCCCAATAAACCCTGATCGAGCACCCGGCCACAAGACGCTCACTAGGTCAATCAGATAGTAAGCGTAAAATCCAAAACCCGCCAATAAATTCAGAACTTTCCCGCTTTATGTACCCTATTTCAAATCTCTATCTAAAATCTCTCATCAAGCAATTCTGCGTTTGGATTTGGACAGGCGTGGTTGCCGGCTAAACTTACGAACGAGGCGCATATCTCAGACCTCAAGGGTAGCGACGTTAGATTGCGTTCATGCTAGGGGATGATTATTGATATCTTTGGGCGGCAGTGACCACTTACCATCCGATGGACTGCTTGCTCGTTTGCTTCCTTATTAAAAAAAAAAAACTCTTAATGCATGTACGTGAGAACAATGAGTATAAGTTCGTAGATTAACAGTCCTCCCATCCATATATGTATTAATAAATATGAATTTACTAACCTAGTCATGGACACTTACTAATAATTTGTACTTACAGTTTCTTTCAGTAGTACTACTCAAAGTTTATCATAGATATCACGACAGGGGCCACTTACCTACGTAATAAATAAATAAAAAAACAATTACACAAGTAATATAACAGAGGAACCCCCATGGATCCCTAATAAACCCTGATCGAGCACCCGGGCACACGATGCTCACTAGGTCAATCAGATAGTGAGCGTAAAGTCCGAATACCCGCCAATAAATTCAAAACTTTTCTGCTTTATGTATCAGTGATATCTTTACGTTCGATTTTCCGCTTATAGAAGATTCTTCAAAGCAGTTGTTTAAAAGCAATTTGTGTTAACTTTGAGTGTACGAGTATAGCTGCCAATTACATTTATACTCGTACAAGTGACAAACATATTCCTTAGAAAGAACAACGCATTTGTAACGAATATCAATTAGGATTGATGTTTAAGTAACGGTACTAACTACATTGACGACATGAGGACACTTTAGTTTAAGTTAGTACACTACGGTCTACGAATGAAATAACGAACGAACTACGAACGAAATAGTACACTGCAGTCTACGAATTTTATCTAACATATCTATTAACGCCTATTATTTATATTGACAGTCCCTAGTAGTCTTAGGAAATCTTATAGAGGAGTACACACACACACACCTCTTCACGTCAAATTCCTAACGGGGTAGGCAGAGAGTATCGAATGCCAGATGGCATCTGGTGCCAAACGGTTCTGACATACATGCCTAGCTTTTTCCACTTTCATAACTCTCCTCATACAAACACGCCGATTTCTGAGACTCTTGATACCTCCTTCAGACAGCACACGATCAATTTGATCATGAAATGTCAATCTGGATCTCCCTCGGTGTCTACATCCATCCACATTCGCTTTGTATATCTTATAGTGGAGTAAATTAAGTTATCACAAATGTCATGGACGCTGTTTGTTTTCTGATATATCTGTAGAAAAAAACATAAAAAACGATTTACATAAATTACACTGAAAAACCACAATGGTTTCAAAAACCCCGACTGAGCACCCGGCCACAAGATGCTCATTAGATCAATCAAAGAGTACGGCAAGTTCCAAATACCCGCCAATAAATTCAAAACTTTCCCGCTTTATGTGCCCTGTCACTGGTATCTCTTTACGTTCGTTTTTTGGTTCGCAATAATGATAAATTAAGATAAAGTATATTAAATGTATGATGAACTTAAAGTATGTTATGTTGGGTTAAGATATAAGTTGGTCAAAACGACCAACCATACTGACAGATTTGACCATCTGGTAAATCGCTTACGTTTCGTTAGTATTTCGCCTCGTATCAGTTGTTTCTCGAGCGATTCGCGTATAGGTCGAAAGGTTTTTACAGTATATGTCTTTTGAAAAAGCTTTACACATCTGTGACAAATTTCAAATAGAACTACGATTACTTTTGTACGAGAAACCTCAATTCCAATTCTTATTAGTAACGCATTTCTGACCAAATTAAATTGTACTAACATTTAAGTATAAATAAAGCTATTATCTTACACAGGCTCACATTGGCTATCCCCAAAATCAATATATGAACGTATACATTTTTTGTAATTAGATAAATGATTACTAAGAGCTTGCTCGAAAAAAATCGCAGAGAAGATTATTTATCACAAATGTGAAAGATTACAGTACTAACTTGCTTACTAGATACTGAGTAATTGTAGTAACAGTAAATAAAATATAGCAGACTGCAGGATCGTTTGCTATCTGAAATAGATAAGAAAACCAGTTACAAGAGTAATATGAGACCATAATACGCTTACTGGGTCAATCAGATATTGAACGGGGAGTCCCAACACCCGCCAATAAATTCAAAACTTTCCCGCTTTACCTACCTTATCTCTGGGATCTCTTTGCGTTCGTTTTTTGGTTTGCAATAATGCTAGAATTTAGATAAGATGTATAAATATGTTAGTTTAAGGTAAAGGTTAGTCAAAAGTGGTACACAGACAGGTAATGGAACCAATATAAAGTTATATCTGATTTTTTATCGTCTTTAGGTAGCAAACGAGCATGCAGTCCACCTGAGGGTAAGTGGTCACTGCCGCACATGGACAGTAGTGATCATCCCCGAGAACGATTAAATCGTACTTAAGGTTAACCACAAATGCGTTGCTGCCCTTGAGGACTAAGATGTTCGCCTCATGTTTGAGTAGAGCCGGCAACCACGCCTCTCCAAATCGAAACACAATAAATTGCTTCACAAAGGAATATCAGGGTGGCGATGGTACCTCCCCGGTCGAACTACATAAGTTCTATCACCTGGCAAACCTGTATTTTGATACCTGTATACTGATATTTAACCCGCTTAACAGTTGACAGAAGTTTAAGATGAGAATTAAGTTATATTAATAATTTTGTATGAAATGAAAGTTATAAATTACTAGCTGACCCAGCAAACGTTGTTCTGCCATAAAAAAAATAATTATAAAAAAATGGGGGTTGATGCTAGAATGTATCGTCGTATGAAAGGGTCGTATGTATTTTCTAATGCCGTATTATGAAAAAATAAAAAAAATAAAATGTGTCCAAAAAATAAAAAAAAAATGTTAGGGGTGGACAACCCTTAACACTTAGGGGTATGAAAAATAGATGTTAGCCGATTCTCAGACTTACTGAATATGCATGCAAAATTTGGTTAAAATCGGTAAAGCCGTTTCGGAGGAGTACGAAGACAAACATTGTGACACGAGAATTTTATATATTAGATTATAATGAGTATATCATGTATGATAAGTAAAAAATACTCCTGCACACCCTTTCAGTAAAGAAATTAAACCTAACCCATAAATAACTGAATTAATCATAACCCTAAAAAGACTTCGCTAGTCACAGTGAAGTGAATAATAATCGATATGGCTGGTCACTTGGACAGCCCACTCATTTGCTTCAACAGGTTTGAAAAAAGTTCCATGGATCCATGGTCGGGACGAAGTTCGTTTCAGTAAAGTAATTAACCCTAACCCATAAATAACTAAATTAATCATAACCCTAAAAAACTAAATTAACTATAACCCTAAATAACTAAATTAACTATAACCCTAAATAACTAAATTAACTAAAACCCTAAATAACTAAATTAACTATAACCCTAAAAAGACTTCGCTAGTCACAGTGAAGTGAATAATAATCGATATGGCCGGTTACTTGGACAGCCCACTCATTTGCTTCAACAGGTTTGAAAAAAGTTCCATGGATCCATCGGGACGAAGTTCCTTTCAGTAAAATATCAAGTTAAATTGAAAATTGCCTAATAAGTTATATTTTTTAAATGTAAAGAGTAGAAAGTATATGTAAAAAGCATAAAGCTTTACTTCGAATAAACAAAAACAGCAGGACGTATCAAAAAAGTCTTGTTACGCTTTTTTCAACCAACCCGCTCAGTTTGTGTACTGCGTGATAAGGATCTTTGTTCTAAAAGCACTTCTGTATACCCTTTCAGTAAAGAAATTAACTATAACCCTAAAAAGACTTCGCTAGTCACAGTGAAGTGAATAATCGATATAGCAGCGAGAACAATCAACGTTGTCCAGATTAACTGGTCACTTGGACAGCCCACTCATTTGCTTCAACAGGTTTGAAAAAAGTTCAAAATGACGGTGTCACGAGACCTTTCCACTTAAGGCTGATTGCAGTTACATAGCCATTCGGAACTTAATTGGAACCAAGAGAGGCTCCACTGCGAACGATTAAAAAACTTTGAACTAGTGTTGTTGTACAATCGATAGTTTGATTATCGATAGTCGATCTCGAAAATTATGCAGTATAATGATTATATTATCCGATTGTGTCAATACTATTGATAGGGATAATGCGATAATACATTAGTAGTGCGATAGATTTATAGTACTTACCTAAATCATTCAATAATGTCAATAGTTTTGTTATATCATTTTCATTGATAGTTTTGTAGTATCAATTACTAAAATCTAATAATTATATTGCATGTAAAAACATGATACTAATCAAGAAGTTCTGGTAATTCTAAGGAACATTGGTAATAAGTCGTAGCGACAGCTTTGCGGTAATTCACGCTTGTACATCCAGGATAATTTCCTTCGCTTCAAATTTGAATATTGGACTAATGTTCTGACACAATTTAATCTGACTTTATATAATTAATCGATTTTGTAAGACTATCGATACTCCATAATGTTTTTTGCATCCCAACTATATGCTATCGAGTATCGTTGCTCTCATCCATTCCTGTGTTAGTATTTATAGTAAAACAGGACTATTCATCTGTATAATATTTATAGTATTTATAGTATAACAGGTGAAAATACTCTCGACAGAATATCGATTGTCCATCGATAGTGCACTATCAATATACATCACTATTTTAAACGTCTTGTAACAGAAACCTACTTTTCACTGATAACCTACTTGCACTGATTATGCGCTCTAATTAATTACTTATAATTACACCGTGCTTAAAAATATATGATATATATTACGATTTAAAAGACAAGTGCTCGTATTTTTGCGTTAAGCGTCCTAATTTACACTTTACCTATATATATGGTGGTCTATAGTCTAAATCCTTCTGTTGGTGTAAGACTCAAGGCAGCAATATGACATAAATTTATAAAGATTTCTGCGCTCCATACCCAAAGGGAGCCAACGGTAATCCTTAAAATTCAACTTATGGAAAGTGGTCCTAGCCGCCCTCGAACACTTACTAACAGCCTGAATTGCAACAGCATTTGCTAACAACTGAAATGTGTTTATGGTTGCCCATAAATGCTTTGCTACCCCTAGGGACAAAGGTATTGACCTCGTATGTAAGTATGTGCCTTCTGCTTCACAACTGAAACACAGGAACAATATCAGATAGATCTGTAAAATGTTCAAAATATTAATAGTGTAAAAGTTAATAAAAGATATTAATTGGAAAAGTTAGATAATATTTGTAAGTACATGCACGAGATCCTTGTGATGGACGTAGGAACGTACTCAAAAACCAAATTCTCAAAAATGAGGCCCGTTTTGTAAGGCAGGCCGCCTTTTGTACGGAACACAAAAAAACGGACATAAAACAGGTGCACTCTAAAATTCACCTTTGACTTATTATCTTCACTCGTTCTATTAAGCGAGTTTCTTTACACTCATGATTCTTAACCCAAACAAGCTTTGAGTTGAAAGCTCGCTGAGCAAAGCTCTGTGGGGCATCATAACACTGAAAGCTTTTCAAGACGCGTCTAATTATAATTCATTTTAGGTCTCTTCAGATTTCGACCGAATCCAAATAATTTTTGTATACATTTATAGGGGTGGCGCGTGTATCGTATTTAGATGAAAGTTATACAAATTTGTATATAAGGATAATTTTTAGGGTTCTGTACCCAAAGGGTACAAACAGGACCCCATCACTATAACTCCGCTATCCGTCTGTGTGTAGGCTGTATCTCATGAACCGTGATAGCAAGAAAATTGAAATTTTCACATATTATGTATTTCTCAGGTGTGTCAAGAGTCTCCGAAATCGGCGTGTTTGTATGAGGAGAGTTATGAAAGTAGAAGAAGCTAGGAAGTATGTCAGAACCGTGCCATTTGGCACTCGATACTCTCTGCCTACCCCGTTAGCGATTTGGCGTGAAGATGTGTGTTTGTGTGTATGTATTTCTCTTACCGTACCTTACTATATATTTAAGAGGGGCTCGCAACGACTAACGTTATTTTTTGGCGCTTTTATTATAGATACGGAATCCTTTTTTCCGCCAGTAAAAACCGGCCAATTGGGCCGGATTTTATTTCATCCTATTTCATAGTGTTATTAGTAAATTAATTTTCAGCTACGTATATTAGCATCGGAGGCTTGCCAGCTGCTTTCCAAAATAACCTAATTGCTCTCAAATTAGGTGCATACTTAATTGCTTATATATGAGGTTCAGTTTCCAATTTAAAGGTTGTTAAATATGACCAAATTTGTGGGTTGAAAATTGAGACATTACAAAATATCGCATTAAACTGTGCGTATACACTTTTTTAAGTTAAACGCTACCGTAAACAAATGTTGTGATACTTTACTTATAATGTGCTGTCTGAAGGAGGTGTCAACAGAAAACATATTTTGAGAAAAATTTCTACGTAGAAATGTTTTAAAAATAAAATCATGTGTAAGCCTTTTAGGTAAAAAATCCAAAAATATCTGTATTTCACCCGATACTTTTTTAATTAAAGTCCATGGAGTGATTCATCTTAACTTGTTACATTCGGACATTATTAGCTAGCATAGATAGCCTGTATCTAGGGTTGGCGAGCGTCCCATTTTTGGCGCGTTTGTTAAACAATAATACGCGCCGGAACATTTTTGTTTTAATTTTTGTCCATCATAATTTGTCGGGTAAATTAATTTTTATTGCAAGCAGTAAACTTTTATAAGCAGAATGTATATTTTTCTTTGTTTTGGGTTAATTTGTTGACTAAGTTTTGGTAACAATATTTATAATATATTGTAACATTGAATTGTATATTGTTACTATCTGTTACTAGCAGAACCATGTCATTGGCAGTTCCATTGGCACTTTGTAGCCACAGAAACCATTAAAGTATCCACATGACTCATATCTATTTAATACTATTTACTACTAATACTAATTGAAATTAATAGTATGAGTCATCTTAACTTTTAACATTTGGTCATTATTCAGATAGCTTGTATTTAGGGTTGGCGAGCGTCCCATTTTTGAGGCGTCTGTTAAACAATAATACATGCCGGGACAGTTATTTTTTATTGCAAGAAACAACACTGTTGACGAAAACCATATATATTTTCTTTGTTTTGGTATTATTTCATTGACAAAGTCTTAGTAACAATTTCTAATAACATCTTGTTACATTGAATTGTATGTTTTGACTATTTGGAACTGAAAGAACTCTTCCCTTAGTACTCCTTGGGTATGAAAGCCTTTAAACATCTACATTACTAGTATCTTTTCAATACTCCTAATTAAATACGATGGAGCGATTCATCTTAACATTTTACATTTGGACATTATACCGATAGCCTGTTTCTAGGGTTGGCGAGCATCCCATTTTTGGCGCGTTTGTTGAACAAATATGTGCTGGAACATTTATGTTTTTTTTTTTCCATCAAAATTTTTCGTGGTAAATTATTCTTTATTGCAAGCAGCAAACTCTTATAAGCAGAATGTATATTTTTCTTTGTTTAAGTAGTAATTTGTTGACAAAGTCTTAGTAACAATTACAAGTCTATTAACATCTTGTTACATTAAATTGTATGTTTTGACTATTTGGAACTGGCAGAACTCTCTCCTTGACACTTCTTGGCTTCAGAACATTTTAAACATGTATATTAGTAGTATCCTTTCAATACTCCGAATTAAATACCATAGGGCGATTCATCTTAACTTTTTACATTTGGACATTATTCAGATAGCCTGTACGTATGTTTTAGGGTTGGCGAGCGTCCCATTTTTGGGGCGTCTGTTATACAATAACACGCCGAGACAGTTTTGTTTTTATTTTATTTCAGCAAATTTTTTCTGGCAAATTAATTTTTATTGCAAGCAACAACAGTGTAGACGAAAATCGTATGTTTTCTTTGTTTTGGTAGTAATTTGTTGACTAAGTTTTGGTAACAATAGTTAATAACATCTCTTGTTACATTAAGTTGTATTTAATAGAACTCCTGTAGTTCGACCAGTGGATACCACCATAGTCACATTTACAAAAATCATCGCGGTACGCCTGTCAAAAGTGAAACATACGTAGCATGCTGTCCACCGGACGGTAAGTGGTCACTGCTGCCCATGGACATCAGTAATCATCCCTAAGTACCATTGAATCATAGATCATAGATGCGTTGCCATCCTCGAGGACAAAGATGTTCGCCTCGTGTGTAAGTATAGCCGGCAACCACGCCTCTCCAAACCGAACCGTGGCCGTGGTACCTCACCGGTCGAACTACACGAATTCTACCACCTGGCATAATATAACATGCCAGGATATATATTATGATGTGAGGGGTATTCTATATATAACATCAATAGTAAAGCAAATTTAATTTTTAGGTAAACATCTCGATTCTCAGCGGTAACAATGTATTTAATATAAACAGTCAACCCGAGGTAGGACATTAACCCCACTCAAACTTAATATGTAAATATTGACATCCCTGTTGAAGATCTATTCATTAGGTAGCAAAGGTAGGTGAGCTTTTGAGTGTGATTCAAAAAGCTCCACGGCGAGCTTTCGTTCGCTTTAAAAAGTAAAAATGTGTATCCGAATACACGATACGGATTCCATTTTGTACGCATTTTATTTTCTGTCTACTGTTTACGTAAGGACTCGAGACCGAAGGGGCCTTTCAGACGCAAATACTAAATTAAATGTTGAATATTATGTTATTTCAAATGTGTTTGTTTATCCAATTAAGGTAGCAAACGTGCAGTGAGTCCATACGATGGTAAGTGGTCATCACTGTCTATGAACATTTGTAATCAATCCAAGGTATGATTGAACTACCTATCTGAGGTAGGACACCACAGAACCGTTAGTATTCCTGAGGATTAAGATGCTCGCATTATACGAAAATATTGCCAAAAACCACGCCCAACTGAAACTCAAAAAAATGTTCACGAAGGTATTTGAGGTGGTAGCACCTACCCGGTCAAACTCCCGGTCAAAGATTAACTATTCACACTTGGTCACATTTTGAGAAGACATAAGTTCAAAAGGGAATGATAAAAAATAGATCAAAGTATAACCGTACATAGAACATATTTTACTTAAAATATCGAAGAAACTTAATTTTAGATATTGCTACTAGATATAAACCATATTAAATACAACGTATCTAAGAGGATTTCACTCCAAATGATTGCGTTCGATAGTCGTCCGAGTGTAATCGCCCTAAGTGTAGTTTTGTTTGGATGTACCAATAAATCTGTAGTGGGAAGTTCTGAGCGGCTGATCGTGGACCGATCCCGGAAAGTCGGTTCGATGCAAACGAGCCGATCGTAAACAAGTGCTAAGTAAGATAAGTGAACTGTGTTTTTATGGTACTGTGTTAGTTTTGGAGCTAATGTACGATGTAGATGACAAACAGTTTCGATGCTTTTACAATTCTAACGGTTAAATTTCCGTCACATGCAATGTTCAATTTTGTGATTTTTCCAATTTATGGACATATTATTAACTAATTTGCCAGGTGTTAAAACTCATGTAGTTCGACCGGGGAGGTACCACCGCCACCGACACAGAGGTGTGGTTGCCAGCTATACTTACCAGGCGAACATCTTAGCCCTCAAGGGTAGTAACGTATTTGTGGGTAAACCTTGGGTCAATCGTACTTGGGGATGACTATTAATGTCCATCGGCGGCAGTGACCGCTTACCACTAGGTGGAATGCTCGTTTGCTACCTTACACAATAAAAAAAATGGAGATAACAAACAGTTTCGATGCTTTTACAACCCTACGGGTAATGTTCAATTTTGTGATTTTTCCAATTTATGGACATATTATTAACTAATTTGCAACTCATGTAGTTCGAGCGGGGAGGTACCACCGCCACCCTCATAATCCTCCGTGAAGTAATTTATTGTGTTTCGGTATGGAGAGGCGTGGTTGC
>DWNR01004521.1:0-10817 GCA_018250455.1 Polygonus leo
GCCGCAAAACCTATTTCCTAACACATTCCCGCCTCATCCTTTCATATCACGCCGGCACGGCATTTCGAATATTACCGAATGTATTACGAGTTCATATTCCTCATATTTTTGGAGTACTGGTCTTTATAGGGCACAACCCTCGTCAATTTTATATTCGCCTATTGTATAATCATAATATTTTTGTGTGAAATTATATCTGTGAAATGTGAAATTTTGTGTGATAATAAAATAATTATTATTCATATCGTAAAACATTTACGGTTTATCTGGATAGTGATGATAGCTGTCCGTTCGAGCTACACGATTTCTATACCTCCTGGCAAAATATATACTAATAAGACGGAGTGAGTTTTCGGAGTGAAAAGTTACTCAGATAAATAGGCCAATTATATTAATATATTGTGTGGACTTTAAATTAATTTCTCTTTAACATTTTGTTCATCAAAAGGGTTAGGTATTGATTAAGGGAACTTCAGAGTAAATTGCTATGACAGTCAAATGTAATTTTAAATTAAGTGTAAAAGGTAATGATAAATTTAACTTCGAATTCTCCGTACCCTTTCCTGGGTTGAAACTGATTTCTTCGTGAATATTTTAAATTTTAACCCTTCCCTCGTAAGCGTTGGAACGTTGTGAAAGACATACTTACAAACCTATTTGTAGAATTTTGAAAATTGTTTCAAGCTTCCGTGTTCCGAATTAAAATATTCTATTCAACCAAGTTGCATTTGCGACATTGCAACATTTTATGTAGAAAAGCTTTAGTCTGACACTGACAACAGTTGTAGATTGTTTTTTCCACACAATTGATCATTTAAAACAAAAAATCACAGTTGAATTCGTGTGTTATGTGATTTTGTTACTGCGAAGCATTCGAGCGACATGTTATTTGTCAGGAGGTAATGGAAAAATACAAAATAGATGCAATATTGATATGAAAGTATTGCACGAATATAGTGGCGGCTTTTGTAGATTTTAAAGGGAATTGAGTATTTTGTTTTGCCGAAACTTGGTTAAAATTTAAAATTATTTCTATTTTTAAATAAGTGTAAAATTTTAATATTTGTGTATTTAACAGATTTCGTATCACATTAATCACGCATCAAACTCTTTTTTGTCTACATTTTATATTTTTGTATGAAGCAAAGAAAAGTTTTGAATGAGGTAGAAAGTGCACTAATATAATAAACGATCTTGTGATCAATTCCAAATAAGATTAAATCAAATAAGACTAAATAAAAAACATGTAATAAGAAAATAATTATGAATATAACATAGCAAGATAAATTTGTTACGTCAGTTACCTAAAACCATTTAGGTACTGAGAGGAACCTCGTACTAATAACTAAATGAAGTGTTATTAATTAACTCGCACGTATACATTACACATATATTGATCTAGCTGATCCGTGAAACTTAGTTTTCGTCACATAAGAGAGAGTGTGTCAAATATTCTCCGTTTTTGCATAATTTTTCGTTGGTACTCCGCTCCTACTGGTCGTAGTGTGATGTTATGTAGTCTATAGTTTTTCTTTCTCAATAAACAGGTTATCCAACACTAAAATATTGTTTCAATTCGTACCAGTAGTTCCTGAGATAAGCGAGTTCAATCAAACTATATCTTTAGCTTTTCAATATTAGTATAGATGAGTGTGATTAATTAGGCTTATGTATTATGCAGAGATGCGTGATACGCATAATACATTCTAGAACACATAAAAGAAATACGCCTTAGTAAGTTTATAAAAATAAACTAAATATTATTGTGCAGCAGTTGAGTAAATAAGTTTACTTTTGCAATATTTCTTACATTACGACGTAGTACTAAAAACTTCGGTCTTTTAAATGTTTGAGTAAGAGCACAACTGTGTACTAAAATGTCCAGCCCCAAAACAAACACAATTACACCGAACGGGGCTAATCGAATCAAGCCTTTAAGGCGAATGGACGTAAAAAAGATTTTATACTTTATTTAAGACGTTCATTGAATAAGAACCACTTTACTGCAAAACATATTGAAGATATAAAAAAAGCCTCGGTAATAATAAGATACATATATTTTAATACGTTTGAAGCGTCTGCCTTGTCCGATCACTTACGTAGATTCCGAACAAACATTAAGTAAAAAACAAACCTTAGAGTTTCATAAAATCAATGTTTTTCAATTTGTTTTTGTGAAGTGATTTTTAGTTATCGTAAACAATGTAAATTAATAAGGCAAAGTGAATGTTACTTGTTTAAAAGTATTCACCATTGAAAGTTAAGAACATGAATTTTAGACATTTATTGAGTTTATACTTATAATCAGAATTTGATCTGCTTTATAAAACTAAATTAAATAGTAATGTGTTGCAGCTGACTACAAAGTTTACTTTTGCAATATTTCTTAGATTACGGCGTAGTACTAAAAACTTCGGCCTTTTAAATTTTGAGTAGGGACACAACTGTGTACTAAACTGTCCAGCCCCAAAACAAACACAATTACACCGAACGGGACTAATCGAACGAACGAAGGTTTTTATATTTTATTTAAGACGTCCATTAAATAAGAACCACTTTGCTGTCAAAAATATGTAGAAGATATAAAACAGCCTCGTAATAGTATAATATGTTTCGTAATCTAAAACGTCTAAAACGTCTGCCCTGTATGAACGTTTACGTAGATTAGTTTTCGAACCAACTTTGAGTAAAAAAAGAGAACATCTAGTATATGAAACCCTCCGAGGGTTTCATATAATAGATGTTTTTTAATTTGTTTTTGTGAAGTGATTTGAAGTAATCGTAAAGCAATGTAAATCAATAAGGCAAAGTGTCACATGTTACTTCTTTAAAGTACGAGTATTCATCATTGAAATTTTAAGAAAATAATTGCTTTGCTTTTTGCTTTGCATTGCTTGATTTGCTTTACAAAACTAAATCCATGTACAAGTAACTTATTACTAACTAGCTGTGCCCGCGGCTCCGCCCGCTACCCTTTCTTTTAGGGGTTGAATTTTGATGGCCTAAAACCTGGCTGGGGGTCTTCTCGACAGATTAGTCAAGTTTGCATTAAAATCTGTTTTGCCATTTTTACGTGATGCGCGGTCATATAAACAGACAAACGCTGTACCTAAGTTTCGATCATGATCTTGAGTTCACTTTATTAATACGGCTCTTAGAGCGACTGCGTGAGCGAAGATCTTTGAATATTTTAACGTCAGATTATAAAATTTTCCAGCGCCTTACGGTTTTGAGGAATGTATTCAATTACAAGACGTTACTGATCTTACCTTCGACATTTTTCGTCTTTTAAGAGTCACTGCCGCCCATGGACATTATTTATAGATCCCCGAGTACACATAAATCGCACCTGAATTTGACCACTGATGCGTTGCTACCCTTGAGGACTCGCATTTACTTGTTCGCCTCGCATTTAAGTACAACCAATTGTACAACGGCAACCACGCCTCTCCAAAATGATAAATTGCTTCACGTCCACGGTCGAACAACATGAGTTCTACCACTTGGTCGGTTTGTAACAAATACAAAAAAACGATATTCATTTTCGGTTCACTTCATGTAAATATAAAATTCAAACTTGTAGATACGTTCGAGTAAGAGAAGAGCGAGCGATGATTCGTCGAGACTCCGACGCTATCTCCATTGAACATATTTTTCGATTTGCTCACCAGCCGATGTGATTTACGAATAAAATGGTGCAGTGTGTATACTGGGAAAGATATATAGCGCGTGCGATGCGATACGTCGCCGCAAATCTCATTTATCAAACAGCTTTGATAGCTCCTGATGCGATAAACCTGTAACAGATAAATTAATCTTATGTTTTAATGTCAAACTTATCATTAATTTAGCAATTTTAAATCATTTTACAGTCGCTACAAATAACCGAGCGTAGGGCGCGATTTATCAGCGATGACGAATGATGAATACTGAAAACTCAGTATCGAGATGGAAAAGATAGCGGTGATGTGGCATAATATCACGGCGTATGAAATCAGGTTAAAGCTAGCATTCAGTATTTCCGTATTTTTGTGTCAAAAATATTTTTCAAGAAGAGCAGAGTACAGCGGTGACATTGTGTTTAAGGTATCGCATTGTGGCGCAGACTGCGTGTTATTTCATACCGCAGGTTTATATTATCATTGTCTTCTCGAGTAATGAAAAATTTGGTTCCGTTCTACTAGTTACGTCATGCTCCACGAGAATTCTGAAAGTATATTAACAATTTTGGCTAAATACATTAAATAACATTACAACACATCATGTACCTAATTGCTCATTTATTTTATTTTATTAATTGGATTGATTTAATATTCTACTGCATAAACGAAATTTCATATTCTTTTCGATACTATTGTTCAGTGATTTTCAAGAATCTTTTAATTTATGAGTTTCTAAATATTCGCTTTACATTTATTTCGTAGTGTAACATCTGCTTAATTTTACTACAGTTTCACCTTCTTACAAATTTGTGTTAAATGTAAAAATAAGATTATTATTACTTTCAGATCTGTTCTATACGATAATCATTGCGCTGCTTTTTTGTATATCAAAGTGAATAGTGAAAAAGTGGAATTTTGTAGATAAATACCACACAATATTACACAGTAACAAAAGTTTCATATAATTGTTATATTTACCTATCCCAAGACTACTGACGAATCTAATAAAGCACGCTCTTTACTTATTAGTGACCTCATAACATTGGGCAGTCACGAAGTAATAGCAAAAGTGTTGGGTGAACGCAATAACACGTTACACCGCGGCTCGAGTAGCGAGCTCGCCTCTAGGAGCGCTACTTGAGCGGCGCCTCCTGTTCACGGTAATTAGATAACTTCGCTAATGTATCGCTACTGTGCTTCGCTTGCTACAACGTCACTTTGCTTACACTCGTTAATGTAAGCACAGTTACAAGTTACAAGCGCGAAGTTACAAGTCATAAGTATAAAAGTTATTAAGATGTTTAAGTTTTATGTTTCCTTATACGAAGTGGGATTCGTTGTTTCAAGCTTAGAGACTGATGAGTTTAGATTGTATAAGTTTTAGGTTACTGAAATGTTCTGTAGTTATTGCAATGTAATAAATATATATAGTGTGCGACGTAATAGAAGCATGTGTATGAATGTGATGACACATAGGCAATGATGAACGAGTCGAGTGGTCTTGCGGCTGCGTCTGTAAGTAAAATAATTCTTCCTTTACCTACGAGATAAACTCTATGACATGTACTCGTCAAAATGATATGAATTTTTATGTATAGCTACATATGATTTGCTGTATAAAGGTGAGTAATCGTTATCATCTTGCCTACACATACATTCGTGTTATTAAAATGAAGTATGTACTATAGTGCGGACTGATATAATGGTTAACAATTTATAAGTGGCATCAAACCTAGCTTCCAGTAGTGAACCTGTACTACTGAGCCATTACATGTATAAAGTTTACATTTAACTTTCATAATCATAGCACATAGCGCACGCTGGACGCCAACTTTTTAGTCATTTCTCACCATATTTCTCATTATATTTGTAACTATAACTAACAAGTTAGTTCAAACATTGAGTAAGTGGGTACTCTAGTGTCACTACTTGTGACACATAATATGATGACTCGGCAAACGCTGTTCTGCTATATACATAATAACTTTCTACCTCTTTTTAGCCCCTTTAGGCGATGAGTTTCAATAAAATATGAAATAAGTCTATCATCAATTCCGTTAAAGAATGTTTATCCCTAAAGTAGATTGGACCAATACGAGTATCACGTTACACGCTTTGCTCCCGTTCCCATACACACGTTGCCCCCGTTGTTAGGGCAACTAAGACCTAGAATTTCGGAAAATCGTTTCTTTTCGGATGCCTCCGTCATACAAAGAACACACCCTCCAAATTTCAGATCTCTACGATTAGCGGTTTAGGCTGTGCAATGACTACATTAAAACTACATCGTCTACGTAGCAACACAATTTCTTGCTTAATTACTCCCTAGTTCTAAACACTAACTGTTAATGATGTTGCTAGCATTAATAACTTGGTTAATTAAATCTTTAGCTTGGCCGAAGTTCAGTTAGCAAGAAATATGGTCGAAGTTTCTATTCTCTGCTGGCAATTCTTTATCTATCTGCGCATCACATAATTTTAATTAAAGCATTCCTCTCAATATTTTCTAGTTTCTTAAAGAAACATAGAACTTTTATATTTATTCGGAAAATACATTTCGATTTAAATGTTTCTTTTGAAACGTTATATTGCGATTATTTCTTAGACTTTCCTTTTTACCTGGTCGATAAGGCTATTAGTGTGGGATTGAATTTAAAGAACTGCTGCTACTTTTCCAGAGCATTATTAGAATAACGTAACTCTTTAACGACATATCCCTCTAGATGTAATAGAAATATCTTTCGCGGTGCACATACATGTTTAAAATATACAAAAACAAGTACTTACACAAATCAATAAAGTTTTGAAAGATATTATTATATAAGAAAACTTACTTCACCTAAAATAATATACATTGGAGCATGTTAAAAGAGGTATAAAATCCAATTACATAACCTTCATCTTGGGAGCTCTTCGAAAGCTGCTATAATTCTTTTCTCTATTATGATCAGATACTACATTATTCAAAGGTAAGAAAACGACGAGAATATAAAGCCATTAAAATATTCACAGAGACATGCAATAAGTTTCTTAACTGTGGAAAAGTCTGAACCTCTATTTATACAAATAATGATTTATTTTTATTAACCTAGCGATGAGTATTTGTATTTTTAATATAAAAGTCATTCCAAATATGTTCATTTACTACGTATATTATACTACTTTATTTTATTATATTAGCGATCATGCAAATCACCTGATCAAATATGTGGTAGGTGGACACTGCCGCCCATGGACGTCTGTAATCACCGGTTTTTTTATCGTATAAAGGAAGCAAACGAGCATGCAGTCCACCTGATGGTAAGTGGTCACTGCCGCCCATGGACATCAGTAATCATTCCCAAGCATAATCAAATCATATCTAAGTTTGATCACAGATGCGTGCTACCCTTGAGGACTAAGATGTTCGCCTCGTATATGTGTAACTGGCAACCATGCCTCTCCAAACCGAAATACGATAATTGCTTCACGGAGGATTATGAGGGTGGCGGTGGTACCTACCCGGTCGAACTAAACGCGTTCTACCTAGTAAAAGTTGTACCAAGTATGATTTAATCGTGTACCACATATGTGTTTCTACCTCTTGGCACTAATATGTAGGCTTTGTGTTCGCCTTGCCGCCACCACCCTCACTCTCATAATCTCCAATTAAGCCTGTGTTTCAGTTTGGAGAGACGTGATAACTCACCAGTTTATCATGAGTTGGCAACTTGGCAAAAATAGTATATAGCAAAAATAGTTGGCAAAAATAGTATAAATATTTTAAATTTAAATTTTATATAAAAAATATACAAAAATCATTTCCAAATATTTATATTAGTAGTGTAGTGTAGTATTGTATACTAGCTTTTACAGTATCGACCAGTAAAAGCTAATTAGCGGGACATTTAACTTACAGGTATATTAAATTAACTAAATTATTTATAAAGCGCATAACATTCGTTTCGCGAAAAAATTATTTAACTAAAATTTAATACAAAACAGATTAGACTTTGATTCTAACCAACATTCAATACGTGAAAATTCAAAATACATACCAGTGCCCCTTTTGACTGCTGCAAATAATATAAGTATTATTTTAAAACTCTAAATGAAATTTTCGTAACCTCTATGGCTTGATAACATGTCATTTTTACATCGTTACTCACTTTTATTTCCGTCTATACGAGCGTTCAAGCGGAAACGCAGAAAAAGAAGGAAAAAACCATAAAAGGAATAACGTTGACTGAAATGTTCAGAAACTTTGCGCAACTAATCCCGCGTCGGAGTTTTGCGTCGCTGAAAGTTACTGCAAATCGAATTTTATACACGTGAAGTGCACTTAATGCCAACGTGCAAACGTATTTTACTAAACAAATTCTTTTCGTTCTTACTCATACAAATGTTGGTTTGCCTTTAAGTGCTTGCGAAGTTTTGTTTTCTTTTTTCTGACGTACGAGCTGCAGACTGGCATGCTACTCGCGTGATGGTAATAGTTACGTTACCGCTAAATAAGGTCGTACTATTCGAAGTGGCTGATGCCCGTGTAGAGCGTGATCACATCTTTAATAAACTGTAAATCTTTAATAAACTGTAACGTATTTAATAAACTGTAATATCCGACGATCCATAATGGTACGTTCAGTTATTTATTTCATTTTTTCACTTTTTTAATAACTGTTAAATGATAGCTATGTTGACCTTTGTAGCTTTTGATAGGACAGGCTACAGGTAGGAAATGATAAATGGTTTTGGAACTCTGGCAATTCACAATTTTTTACATAAAGTATTCTTGACAAGAACTGGGTGGTAGTTCATTAAATGGGATAGCCACATAATTATCCACATGATATATAATATATAAAGCCAAAACTGTAGAAGTTCGTAGTAGCAGTTGGTTTATGTATTTCCTGAAACTGAAAGTTGGACCATTCAAGTTGTTTGTTCTCGCGTGGAGCGGTGTGGCGCCACTCCACATTTGTAGTCACTCATGTGCATAGTGCTTTATGTGTTGAGAAAAATGTCACTATATTATGGTTGAACTGACGAGTGTAACTATTATCCCTTCATGCTTAACTAAAATGAAAATGTAATTAAGTGGTTTAATTACTTCAGAGGTAGTTTCATGCAAAAATAGAAACCAAATTATTTATGAATACAGATCGCTATCGCGAGTATAATCCGAAATTGTGTCGGAAAAAGAACATTTATACATGAAATGTACATGACGTTAATATTTACTTCCAAGATAAATAGATTATTATATATCTTTTAATTTCATATTTAACCATTTTATCCTACGTTGTCAGCGCAATTTGATTAATTTAGCAATGGATTTGAAACCACCAATTGAACATCAGTGAAAAAAAATCATTGAAACCATACCATAACAGCAAATAACTTTATAATGCGCCATAAAAATATTTTGTTATTATTTGTAAATTATAAATCTGATCTCATGATTTACAAAAATGACACATCATCTTGATAACAGATCATTCTTAATTCAAAAGATTTTTTTTTAATTTATTTTATTTATTTTTCTAAACATCTTAGAATTTCCTAATTCTAACATGTTTGATATCGACTGAACTTCGCAGCAGCCTCGAAGCTCGACTCCAAGTGAAGTTCCAATCGTTATTGGTGGGCAGTTTAGTTGAGATAATAGGCCAGTGACAATGCATGACTGCAGGCTATATCTATGCTATAAAAAACACGCGTGTTATCAGAAGCAAATTATCCTTTACAATAAGTGTGGGCGGAGGGCGTCGCGACGACACACGTCGCCAGGGGACGCGTCGCGTGCGTAACTTTATTTCGCGTGGCGTCGTAACAAGCGAGATAAAACCATGTATTTCTTCGTTAGTGCTTCCGTTCATAAAGCTCGCTAGAAGGTATTTTACTTTTATCTCGCGCTTGACGGGGCTCGAGATGTAAGCGTCTCTTTTAAGGCTTGAAGTGGAAAATAGTAATGCTTACGTTGCCGTCGTCAATTTCTTTATTATTATATTGAATCTTGCTGTTTTATAAAATGTCCTTGAATATAAGGAGGGTTATTTAATAACATTATAATGGTTCAGTATATATAACCTCTAAACCCTAAAAAATACCGCCACAAAATAAAACGTAACGGTCCAATCACGGCTGATATATGACAGAAATGAGTGCGCTACTGCCGCAATGGAACCATGAATATTTTGATCTTTAACAACATATTGTATGGGCAGAGTTCACACAGTCTTTCGCACCAATTTTTTAAACATGCAGCATGTCAATATTCAGAATAACAGAATCGGATTTATGAAAATAAATATTTATAATTATTTAAATATTTATTATAACAACGTTATACATTAATTAGCGTGCAAATATTTTAAAAGAGAAATAGATACAAATATAAGCGAAGATATCTCGCGTCCCATTAAACTAATTGCTGGGGCTCTTCAATAGACCCCTTGATTGCTTTTGATACGTGGATTTCTTGACGTAAATAGTATCATTATACTCTACAGTACCATAAAATGATATCTAATTTGATAACATCCATAATGAAAATATATTCTTTGCAAATTAATTAAGTTATTAAGAGTTTTTATTACTTTACTCTAAACCAGGCATGCATAATTTGTTCATATTGCACTTTGTTTTCAAAATTTTAACTGATTTTGATTTAATAAATGATTAAACGGATTCCATGTTAGACCAATATGTGGCGATAAACATACGTAAGGTAGGTTTTTGTGATTTATAATGATTGAAATGAAATATGATAAATTATATCTGAGTGAGCAATATTTTACTTTTTGCATTCTTACTAGAAATGTAGCAAATGTCAATGTTTATTCGTACAACACAGTAGTCGTACGATGTAATGTTTACTGCAGATTGAATAGGAAAGAGCGGAAAGATTTATGTGACGTTACTTTGCAGTCTCTTTTATGAAGCTCATGAGTATAGTACATAACACTTGTATGAAGTTCTGTGGCGTCATAACGAGTTACTGTTGACGTTGACGAACAAATGTGAGAAGTTTGTACATTCGATTAATGATGTTTTCTTGAGTTTCTAATTTTATTCTAAATCTGAAAACTTATTTCGACTTTTTAACACGCTTATATTAGCTTCACTTGTATGTATGTTTGTTTGTTTGCTTGTTTGTAACTGACTCCTTTGGAC
>DWNR01004522.1:0-10817 GCA_018250455.1 Polygonus leo
AACACCGTTGCTGGAGTTTCTGGATCAGCATCTGTCTTCACTCAACACCTGGCTGCTCCCACGAGCGTTTACTCGATCCTTGGCTGGTTGCTGGAGCGCTGTTCTCAAGGAGATGGCCACTCAAGCTGATTCTGGAGGTCCTGAGAGGCCAAGGGTCTACCATGACCGACTAAGAGAGGCTCTTGATCTTCTTGCTGAATTTATCCACGCCGAAGGAAAAGGTAAGACTTTGAGATTATATAATTACAAATTGTGATCTGCGTGTGTGTGTATTTGCGCCATTCGATCGGATCGGATCGGATCGGATTATTTTTTGTGTTCTTCTGGTACAGTGCTCATTGGCTGTACCAATTTAAAGTGGTACCGGTTTATCTATCCAAGGTTTCTATTATCCGCGATCCAATGTTAAGATACCTAATGACAACTGACTTTAACTCTAATACTACATTTCAACATTTAGATTATTTTAGTATTCGCTAAACCATCGATCTTATTGGCCCTTAATGCATATTTAATTTTATCGCGTATCCTCTGTACATGCAATTTATAAAATGTTAATAACGGATGAACTACTATGTTAAACTTGTTTGACAAAAGTAAGCCATTATAGAACTATTACTTATTTTACTTTAATTAGGTATCTAAGCGTGAATTTTCCACACAATGTTTCATTACAATTACCAGGTTAGCGTCAAAAGGATTTTTTCATTTCAATATGCATAAAGGACGTCTTACCACGTTCTTTGTGGACGTGGAATTTAAGTGTACGTTTTTCGTATGCCAAACCGCAAAGTGTGTAGTTATCCGTACATTACATACTTCATTATGTTTAAAGCGCCTTTTAAGCCTGCTGTTCACCTGAAAGTAAGTGCTCACTACCGCACTGAACCTGAAACATAGCTAAGATTGACCACAGTTTTACTCCATATCTAGTTCCTCATCTAGTTTCCTGGATGGGGCTCTCTTTTATGTTTATTTTTTATCTTTATATATATAAATCTAGAGTCATTGGTTACTCTAGATTTATCCCAAACATACTTGGGTATGTTTGGGATAAACTCCAAAACTACAGAACCGATTTTAATGATTCTTTTACGTATGTACTCGTATAAAAGGATAGTCTCGATTCAGAGCGTAACTTTTTAATGGTAATTGAACGTCACTGGCATAATAACGTCTACTTTAAGGGATTACTACGTCTACTTCACGTCTACTACTGGAAGATAAGTGTAGTAATAAAAATAGGTACAGCTGCCTGAATATAATAATTTTCTGGTTTCACTGGCAACCGTTGAGTACGAAAACCTTTAGACGGACTCGTACTCGGACGGACAAGTGATAGAGAGAGAAGAGAGAGAAGCATACCTTTCTAAGAGAGCATACCTTTCAGTGGTTAGCATTTTTAGCACGAAATATTAAAAATATCACGTATAGTTTGAACAAGCACAATTAAAAGATTACAATTACATTAGGTACAATAAAAAGTATCAGATGTTCTAAGAGTTTATGACACAGGTCTGCCGATGAGCGAGGTGCACAGCGCGGAGTGGTCGCGAGTGGAGCAGCGGCTGCAGTACCACCGCGCGGGCACCGAGCAGCTGCTGGAGCTGTGGCTCGCGGAGCGCGTCGCCGAGCAAGGGCGCACGCCGATGCCGTCGCCGTACGGCTCTATACTAGTGAGGTAGGTTGATACAGTCTGCCCATGAGCGAGGTGCACAGCGCGGAGTGGTTAAAGTAAGGAAAATTACTTGTTAGGTGAGTTTCAAACTGTTGTTGAATATTTTCGTTTAATATTTTGATATTTATTATAAGAAGATATATCCACGTTATATTATAAAAAATATTTTACCGGAGAACCTAATTCTTTTTTCACTTAAAATATTAAAAATGTCCGCTTTACTTCATTTTTTTTCTTAACACTGTTTCTGAACATTAGAATCAAAAATGATACTTCAAGAAGAAAGGGGAGAAAGAAATGCGTATTATTCTCCTATTGCTAGTCACTCGTCTTCTATTAGTCTAGTCTCCTATTAGTAGATTTTACTTTGCCACTTTTTTTGTGTTGCGTCTATGTTTTGCTCCAAAGTTAAAATAAAAGATTGGAAGAGACCTTGGAAGAGAAGTGGATTGATACGGGCTAAAGAAAGAGAATGAGAAAGTGCTTCTAAAGCGCATCGTCAAATTCAACTTCTTTAAAAACGTATTTAAAGGAGGAAGATAGGTAGCAGAATGATACACAAATGTCTCATATAAAAAAATACGGAAAATATTATGCAGTACCTACTATTACACGAAATAATCAATATCAACAATGCAATGTGTCTAATTAAGTTGACCTGGTAGTAAGTAATAGACGCCAAGTTTTATATCCGCAATAAACATTGAGCTAGGTACTTTAAACTTGTTCAAGACGTGATGAGCATCCATTGTTCCCTCCGTAAACTATACGTAGTGAAACGTAATAACTTCCGAGCTCCAATATAGTTTGGCGATGACTCTACAATTCTTTAAAGTATTACCTATACCATATTTTAGATTATTGTCTCAATCGCGTTAAATTTCACAAAAAATAAATTCCTTAAAAATTTATAAAACAACCAAGAGGAAAATTCTCACTTTGAGATTTACTCGTAATTATAAACTAGCTGTTGCCCGCGACTTCGTCCGAGTAGACAAATATAATCAGAAAGCTTCGAACTGATAAGCTATCGGGAGTTATGCGTGTTATTTTGAGTCAACCATAAAAGATAGACATATGCTGTCGTGGGATATTTTTTATATAATTCTAATTAGAACATTTCCGTCATACATGAGTTCTGTGTAGCTTTAACCATTAAGGTTGCACACGCGACGGAAGCTTAAAAAATGGAGTAACTTCTCCCGTTTTCCCAACATTTCCCTTCACTGCTCTGCTCCTATTAATTGTAGCGTGATGAAAAGTATACTATAACCAGCTCAGGAGTATGAAAAATAATTGTATCAAGTTTCGTTAAAATCCGCCCAGTAGTTTTTGTTTCTATAACGGTTATACAGACAGACAGACAGACAAAAATTTTACTGATTGCATTTTTGGCATCAGTATCGATCCCTAATTACCCCCTGATAGTTATTTTGGAAATATATTTCATGTACAGAATTAACCTTTCTACAGATTTATTATAAGTATATAGATAAACAAAGGAACGTATATCCATATTTTTTCATAAACTAAGTACTTGAATTTGAATTCTAATAAGCATACCCAGATTTTTTTCAGAAGAATATAAATTTCCAACAAATTCAAGCAAATCTATGGCACCTAATAACTTTAGCATCATAATATAAACATATAGAATATCAGTAATGATAATATGTTGGTTAGAAGGAGGTGTCAAGAGTCTCCGAAATCGGCGTGCTTGTATGAGGAGAGTTATGAAAGTGGACAAGTATGCCACAACCGTTCCGTTTGGCACTCGATACTCCCTGCCTGGGGTAGGCAGGGAGTATCTAGGGAGTATATAGTTAGGGATTTGGCGTGAAGATGTGTGTGTAGAATATCAGTAATACCATTTTATTGTAAAAATACGAACTAATTTTACAATTCTTATTTCTTAGAGTATATTTCAATCACGACTCGCTGTGCGTGGAGGTGCTCTCGGCCCGGGACGTCATCCCGCTGGACCCCAACGGACTGAGCGACCCATTTGTGGTCCTCGAACTGCTCCCTAAACGTCTCTTCCCGAAGGCGCATGAGCAAAGCACCAATGTCCAGAAGGTAAAGTGAATAACAAGTTTTTTTAAGCAAAAAGGTTAGCAAAAACCTTAGCATTCAAATTTAAATTGAAATGTCAAATATAATTTCATGGCAATAATTTCAAGTAAATACGAGATCAGAAATATTCATCAATAAGCATTTCCATAAACAGCCTGAGATCGGCTTCAAAATTATGTATAGTGTATCGTGATTTGTTACCCTGAGGTCTAAATTGTAATGCCTTCTTTTGACTTGTCGTGACCCAGTAGTACTTGATAATTCTGATAAAACATAGAATTATTTAGATAAAGCAAAATATCGTTTAATCATAAGACTTTCACGTTTTATCATAAAGATTTTTCGTTCCATTTATGTGAATATAACTTAACATAAATATGACTAGGACTATTCATTTTTTGTTCATCAATTCTGTAAATAATGAGTGAGTGTCTTAGTGCCTTAATTTAAAAAGCTAAAGATAATTTTTTGTTACATGTTTCCTCAAAATAATTTTTTTTTGGCCAAGATCCGCAACCACATGGCTAAACTTTTAATTACCATCTCGGTTTGTTGAATAGAGAAAATCTCTGATGTAAATATCCTATTTTATATTTATATTTCTATTGACATTCCTAAAATTACTTTGCTATAGAAGCTATGTTAAATATATTTAAATAGGTAATAATATGTATTATTATTATACTGTAGGTCCTATAGGAAATGTTTGAGATGAGTTCTAGTGATGTGTATTTTTTTATAATATATTTTGTTTTGTCTGCTGTTTTCTGCCTTAGGACTTAGTTTCTTCTGTATTATAGTTTGGCATATATGGTAACGTAAGTCTTATTTATATTAATGTAATACAGAAAGTTAATGTATTTGTACTTAAACACATGTAACCTACCTGACAGTAAGTTTGGATGTCTATTAAATTCTGTATTGAATATATTAAAGCTGCTCATTTCTTGAACCTTAATCTCGCGAAATCGTGATTGAAGCCTTCTGGTAACGCTGTGAGTCGTGCTTTGTTATTGTATTACAAATATTGTAATGAATACAGTCATTAGTCATACTGTGATCCCATTTACGATTTTGGAGCAGTTTTTGAGCGATAGCGACCATGCGACGAAGTCTCAGCAACAACGTCGCGTGCACATGATAACTTTGTCGCGTTCTAGAAGGATAGCGGCCAAAAGCTACACTTGAATGTGTGCACAGAAAACCCTAAACAAAGATAAACTTCTACTGTACAAATAGGATACATCGTATAATACTACCTATACACATTCTGTATTCTATTATACGATCTGGCAGTGTATACATAAGAGACCTAAAGCTACAGCAGAGGGTATGCAGAGAAAACCCTGATTAAAATAAAGCTCTACTATACAAATAGGATACATTGTATGACCACGGTATCCGCAATTTGTATCTGACTAGACGATCTAGCAGCCCAATCATATATGTACAAGAGGCTAGCTCTGAAGCTTTGTGCACAGAAAACGCTAAACCCGGTGTGGAACGAGTGCTTCGAGTTCAGTGTGTCGCTGGAGGCGTGCCGCTCGCCGCAGGCTACACTAGCGCTGTCCGTGTGGGACCGCGACGTGCTCACGGCAGACGACTTCGCGGGCGAGGCGTTCGTGCCGCTAGCACGTGCGCCCGGCGTGCCCGGACACGCGCCGCCCGACCCGCTGCGGCCGGTGGAGCTGCCCCTAATGCAGCTGCATGATCGCGGTATGTATTGCTCATACTCATAGTTTTAATACTTATGACTGAACTTGGCTTAATGTATTTACTTTCAAATTTTGACAGACGTCGAGATGTAAAAAAAGTGATTAACTGATATTAAAGACATAAGGATAAGTACTGATATATATTTAAATCCTCTGATAGACTTAAAAAGACTGATGGGCGTCAAAAGACTGGAAAATTTATCGCACACTTAAAATAAATTGCACCCCTTGACACATGCTAGCTTTCTTTAATGTACATTGACTGAATTGGATATGCGTTGGACGGTCTTGGATATACTTTGAACGACATTGATAGTCATTGATAGATATTAATAGACATTGATAAATATTGACAAACACTAATAAATATTGATAAACTCAGAAAGTTTTGATACTGATACTGACACCTCAATTTAAAAGAAGAAATCTTTTTTTCCTTTTTTTACTACATTTTTCAAAATCGTACGTACAAATTACTCGACGCTCTGTAAAAATCAATCTTTAAACCACAAAGGTCATGCTTCGAATCGTACTTCGATTCGAACAAAGGCTCAAAGAAAAACTAAAAACATTATACGATAATAGCTTAACAAAACCCATTGTAAAGAACAAAGAAAAGCGATCCGAGTGGTTCGATTCCATCTATTTATTAGCAATCAGTTGACAGCGCAGTCTCACAAAACGTCGAAGTTGAACGATCTAACTATTCTTACTCATTAACAGCTTAATAGACTTGCTTTTTTTTAATCGACATCAAATAGAAGAAGTCAGTTTTTTTTAGATTAATATAATATATTTTTATTTATATAACGCGATATATTATAGTTACATTACTATGGCGAAGTTGTACGATGTTCTAAATGAAGCTGTTCTTAAGCCAGCCTTTTTATTTGAACCAATAAAATATTTATCTTATGCGATATATGACAGATAGTATCTATACTATACAAATACGATACGTTTGACAATTTAAAATAAAAAAACTACATAAATACTTCACTATCAACATGTCGTAAAATAAATTTGGTACCTAATATAAATCTTAATATATACAGAGGAAAACCAATTCTAGAACGAAACGAAACGAAAAACGATGTATTTTTACTCTTTTCAATATCTCAGTGCATTTTATGTGACGTAAATCGGTAAAGTAATATCGAAAAGGTTGTGAATTTAGGAAATTTTAAGACGCAAAAGTGGGATAGAGAACGTAAAACATTTTTGCTTTGCAGCACCACAATATTTCTACATTGTACAAATTTGCATACTCTATTGTGTTCAATTTATTATACGAGTAGTGAATCATTTCACCTCTTGTACTTTTGAATCAACCAAATTATGATCTTTTTCAGTTAATTAAATGACGTTATACAAAAAGTAGCAAGTGAACATTGAACCTGAGAAATGGATAGTCCATAAATTTATGAAGAATCTATCGTCAGTCTAGACCCATAAAATGGAAAGTGGCGTCCAGTTAGAAACTTTGTTTAATACCTCTTTTCCAGTGAATGTCATATAAATGCCTTCCTCGCGCGTTGTATAAGGGGTTGAAATAGTTACGTGCTCTATTAGGATTCTTCAGCAAATTATAAAAGCTATAAGTGCCACGATCCATCGTGTACGTCCATTGTGTATGACTATTGAAAAAATAGCAGGACAGAGTAATATTGATATATTATTAAAAGTTAATTTTATTAACAGCAGTCATTTTCGTATCAGAAAAGGTATGTTGCGGGGAACAATTTTAAAGACCTATTAAAAATTTACTGTAAACTTCTCTTTTCGTAGATTCGTCCAAATATTACAGAGTTTAATATGAACTTGAATCAAATTATATGTAACTGTAAATTTCAGCTCACCCGATCCTCCAAATATTGGAGTCGCGTACCACGGACAAACTGGCTATGGATTTCGTCAAGAAGCAAAAACTGCGATTTGCTGAACAGTAAATCTGTTATTCTCTTCTATTGTATCTTCAAAAGGTTTTTGTTATGTGGCTTTCATTCTATTTACGCCAACGTCCATTATAAATGTCGACAATATTAAAGTATTTATATTTCAAAAAGATTTCAATATTTTAAAGGCAAAATTTAATTTTTAAACGAGTGTTAAAAATTTGATGTATCTATTCGTACTTTAAGATGTTAAAGGCATCAGTATTAATGTATTATATATTATATTACAAAGACTGTGTAATTCTTCTACTCATGAGAGAATATTGTGTAAACTTTCCGAGAATCTTATATTCATGTGTATAGTGTGCACCTTCGGAGCTTATGTCCCTAGTTGTAGATTCTAGTAGAAACTCCCGACCAAGTACTTTAAGACTTGTTGTTATTATTTTTATATGTGTACTTTCTATACTCTTTACCTTCTTCTGTAGTTGTCACGCCGAACACTCCATTCGATAAATGTGTACCTATACCACGCACACGCACCCAATTTGCTCATACTTTACAATTAATACTATCTATCTATCTATAATTAAATTCCAGGAATTGGTTTTATTTTATTATAAAACTGAGTTCAATTTTTTGCCATTTTCTATTTGATATCATATAAGTATAGTGCGTTTTATATTACAGAATTTCGACAGAATGCATATCTAAATTTGATATCAAATATACCTTTTTACACTTATGACAGAATTTTTGTTAAAGTGAAGACTGTTCTGGACCCTCCATATTGATTTTTGCCAAAATGGCCCTAGATTTTTAAACCACAGTATTTTTCTTCACATTATCTATTTTTGTACAGCACTGTATCTTCATCGCAGAACCTTAAAGCTTGTCCTATTTCCTATTGAAATGAGCTTCGTGTTCTCCGAATCGCCGTTAAATGTTATTCTTTCCAAACTTTATGACCGCTCTGGACATTCGGAAACTCTGAAATGCTCGTAATTCAGTGGGCATTTATCTTCTCTATAATCAATTTTATTTATAGTCGGCGCCAATCATCGTGTAATCGGAGAGAAGTATCGTACAGTTCAGAGTTACAAAATTTAATTAATTACTGCACAATTTAAGTTAATTTCGTGAACAGTAATATTGTTTATTCGTATTTAAATTTACATTAATAATTTATGTAATATTATTGTTCACATTTTTTGTAGAATGTATCGTATTATTTTTGATTATAAAAAAAATCAAATTTATACCTTATGTGCAGGTTATTACCTTAGGTGCAGGTTATCGATTAACTGTCGTCAAAATAATAAAAAAAGTTATATTTCTCCGAGCGGCCATAAAGTCTGTCCATACCTATATTGTATAAAAAAAGTTTCTATGTCTAGTCTTAAACGACTGATTTTGATTGTTAGCTGAATTATTATATGTGTATTTAAAAATTTTATAATTGTATGTGAACATTTTCACTGTGTATACTAATGGATTATAAAGTAGATGATGATGTATTGATGTTTTACAATTATTATGTCACTTAGTAAATAGCATGTATTCCAATATTGTCTATAAATAAAATATCGTGTAGCATCAAAAATCTATTTGTGTTTAAACCAGATATATTTGTGTGTAGTATAAAAATGTGGAATTATTTTTATCATTGATACTTCTCAATTATTGATAATGTAATATTTAATTGGTGTTTAAAATATTTACGCTATTACTAACATGAAAAGTGCTTAAAATGTAACCTTCAGAATAGCTTTAAAATTATGGGTAAAAGTAAGTGTTGTTGAGATGAACTCTACTACTTTCAAATGTTTATGATTCTTCTGATATGATATGTTCTTGATGAAATATTTTTGTTATAAACGATTCTCAATCTCAACTAATGGTTACGATACAAAATTGCCAAATTTATTGTAACGAAATAAATAAAAAGGGTGAAAATCTGATAAAAATGTGCTAAGTTGTCAAGATGTAATAAACCTCTTCAGAAGTGGATTTTAAGATTACCTTTTATCTTTATCTAAGACGATGAGCAGCGCCGGAAAGGTACGGAACTTTTGTATTTAATTTTGAGTAAAAATGTATTTTAATATCCAATTTGTATTGTATCAAGACATAAAACTTTGTATCGAATTTAGAGGCTATGATACGACAACATGGCAATGTTTTGCTGTTATCATTGGTTGTCTTGCTATGAGCATTTGCGTCTGGCAAATATAAAATGAAATATATAGATATATTTCTAATTAAGAGATAAAAAAGCCGTGAAAAAAGTAACGAAAGGGTAGTGGATATTTACAGTTAAATCGGCCAAAGATGACGCCAATGCAAGGATTTTTGGCTAAAAATCAAAAGATTTAATCATAAAGTATAACATACATATATTGTCTTAGGTTAAATTTACAAATGAATTTTATTATAATGTAAATTATATCTATAAAGGCGACGCTACTTAGCTTTTTTATATCTGTGTATTTTCCGAAAAATGCTTTGTTTTTGCTATTATACAATTATATATAAATCAATATAATTATGAACAACGCTGATGTACTTATTATCAAAACTTATTTCACTTTCATATCCAACTGCGACCTACCATATCGTTGAGCTTGTAACTACATTTAAGTAAAAATAAAAAATATATCTAAACAATATTTTGGATACCTACTTTCAAAAAAATTTTTGCAAGACCATTTACAAAGTCAATTAATTAAAATTAGGCTAAAATGCAAAAGTCTTTTGGATTAATTGTTGAAAAATATATTTTGGATTTTATTGCTGCAACGTACAAATCTAAAGATTTTTTTCTACATTTATGTATTCTTCAAACAAGTATATTTTGGCGTGTATTGTAATAATCGCTTATCTTTGTTTGTATTATGTATCTACTCGTCCAAACTCTTTAACTATTGTGTAATACATATTATAATTAATGCTTAAAATGTCTAAGTAATAGATGATTTATTAGATATACATATTTGAAATAATTCCAACTTATTGTCGTTGTATTCAAAATAATTCTGAATGTGAATGATATAAATGTCCCCGTAGATACAGTATTGTAGTTATGAAATTGTCTGTCTATCCGTCGTTTGTTGTACCGAATAAAATAAAGGTACATTGAAATTATATGTTACTAGCTTCGAAAATTATAGATTAATGGATTTTCGTCTATTTTGTTGTGACCAAAGAATAAAGAATAATAAATGTGAAATGCTCATGAGTTTTATTTCTTTCCCTCTGAACCTATCCCTATACACATATTAAGCAATAAAGATGCATCTAATGCATATTACGACTATCGTAAATAACACATCAGAAAAGACCTTAAAATTTAGGATTAGCTAGTTATTACCTATTAAATATTTTCTCCATTGATGTTTAAAAATATTTTTTTACATAATTATCTACTGATCACTAATCCTACTAATATTATAAATG
>DWNR01004523.1:0-10816 GCA_018250455.1 Polygonus leo
TAAGAAAGTTTACAGAAAAGATTATAATGTATAATTTTCGCGACTTGATGCGCGAAGTTGCGTGTATCTGTGCGCGTATGTGTTTGCGTGTGCATGTGTAAGTGTGTGAGTGTGTGTGTATGGGATGTGATATAAATTGTTTTGGGTTCTATTCCTTCGTAAAGACCCCCAGTACCAATTTTTCCTAAATAAACATGTACAGACGGCGATCAGTTACAGATTTATTATATTACATTTATTGTATAGATATAAAGCTCTTACATGTAGCACAGAATAATCTAGTAGACTCGAACCCACAAATTAAGACCTATAGATCGCTATCCTACCAATCAGTTCGAGCAATTTATCAGTCCAATCTAACGTCAAGGCGAAACAATATAAATATAAAACAATTCTGTAACAAACA
The DNA here is from genome assembly GCA_018250455.1 of Polygonus leo. Classification (NCBI taxonomy): domain Eukaryota; kingdom Metazoa; phylum Arthropoda; class Insecta; order Lepidoptera; family Hesperiidae; genus Polygonus; species Polygonus leo. The sequence goes on from DWNR01004523.1 coordinate 407, forward strand.
ATCCCTTACCTACAAATCAAATCTATGTAATTTGCATACCACGAACCGAAGGGAACAATTTCATTACGTTCGTGACTGAAGCAGTTAATAACGAAACAACTGGTTAGTGTATTAGATATAGCGATATCGAATTAACAGTAAGACACCATTTCATTATACGACAGTCGATATCCTACGTATCCTTGACTCGGTCACGCATAACCATGGTCATACATCGCACAGTTAGGTAGTACTAACTAGTACACACACCAGTGAGTAGTTAACTATAGCACATAATAAAAAACATGAAAATATGGCGGGAAAAGCAATATTGTTTTTAATTTGCATTTACTTTTCGTTTTTTTTTTCAATCTGAAGTATGACTAGCTAGTGATTTTATTGTTCGATATCTGGGAAGTGTTTGTTTATGTTGTCGTTCCTGTATATTATTTAGATATGGTTTTTGAAAAAATAATGATATTAATATGTGAAATGTTACACAAAAGTCAAGTAGGTAAAAATAGTGTTTTCTATAAAAACGATTCTATTCGTCTCTTACTCTACTGTTCTACTCTACTCTTCTTCTTAATTCTTACTTACTAGGTTTTAAATTCGTTAAGGTTGAAATTGTTGTGGTTATACTAAGTATTTTTAGATCTAGAATGTAACTTTTATTTAGAATACAAAATATAAAAATTAATTTCACTTAAAGTGGCGACGATAATAGTAAACATTGCCATGAGTAAATGTCACCTAAGAAAACAATAATAGGTCACCATAGATTAAAAAGTGTAATTTCAAAACGTATTCCTAATTCAAATAATATGTCACAAGCGCGCTCTAAAAAGTCAATTTAAAAATAAATAATGGCTGAATGGAACACATAAACAAATCGAGAGGGCGCCACGCGCGGTGACACGGTAGCTTTGCGCCAAGGCCGCCACTCACCGTTCTTTCGGACTGGTTCGACGACCTGTTGATAAAATACAGTTTATATGCTGTATGCCAAACATAATTATTGCTGATTTTAGCCAATTTATCGATGATTATTATCTATAATTTTAAATATCAACTGTCGGTATTTTATTTGGAATGGGCATGAATGAAGACGTAATCTGGTAGGTGTAATTAATTTATTCTATGCATGCAGCGATTAACATATACATAATGCCAAGTTATTTATCGAATACAGTAAAATTGTCAGATATATTGAAAAAAATCAATAATGTCCAATATCACACTTAGTTATTTATGAAGTAAGAACTTTTACTTGTTACAACAACTCGTTTAATATTAGTAAAAGTCTAGAATCAAAGATAGTCAGTACGTTACACATAAATAAAATTGCATCTACGGTTAAATATAATAAAGTGATTGTACACTACACAATTTCACTATCATATATTGCAACATTTAAATAAAACATAAAATTAATATACGGCCACAAAAATTTATATCTAAAAAGATTTATTCATTTATTAAAAGGAAAAAAACTGGGCTACCTTATTGCGCATAGTAATTTGAATAATGTCTTATGATAATCTTTATTATTACTATTCAAGTCGTGCCAAAAATGAAATAAGATGATATATCATAACGATAGCCCATCTAATGATGTCATGTGATGGATTGTGATATTTGTGGTGCCCATAAAAATTATTAATACAACTAAAGACAAAAAATATCTGGGGATTGTGTGTTTTTATGACTTAAAACTGACAACTATGAATAAATAACCTTTAAAAACGTTTCGATTAAAAGAGAAAAACATTTTTTTTAATTTGGAATATTTACAACATGTATTATAATTCTAAGTTTTGATTAAACTCCGTTTTCGATTTACAAATCACTTAATAATATTTGACCCACATTCCCTTTTATACTAAACACACCTCAGTGCGTTCAAAAGGTCGGGTAAATACGTTTATTGAGACATAAAGATGCTTCTATATCGCCCTTGTCAGTGTATAGGTAACAAATATTTAATACCAGAATTTTAATTATTCATGTAAGTCGTTTAGTGTATTTGTCACGAAATTTATGTTTGTTATATAATGCCCCATTATATTCATCGGTTTTTTAGGAATCAGTCATTAGCTACCAGTTACTAGAAGTCGCGTTATTCATCGTTCGTGTGTTTGGTTTTGGAGAGGCGAACATCTTAGTCTCAGTCCAATATACTTAGTCTGGTTACAAATGTTCAGTCGAGTCGGAACCATTTACCCTCAGATGGGATGCAAGCTCGTTTGATTCCTTTACACTATACAAAATTCTAACGTATTCTGAGTAATCAATATTTTATTGAGACATAGTTTATAAATTCAAATTAAAAGATAAAATGAATTAACTAACTGCATAGCTATGTCAAATAAAAAGTCCATATGATGCACATCCATCACACTTATCTTTAAACCCCGACCACCAAGAAACTAAAAACTATCATGCTCTACGGAATTAAGTAGTGACGAATTAATTGTGACTTATATGTCAAGACATTTCCATATACGATGAAACGCATGTAACAGTTACAATTGTCGAAAGTTGGTTCAACCTAGCTAATCTAAATCGATTAACAATATCTCCATACGAAATCGATAGCGATTGAGCTGTGTCACAATCGAATAGAAATACCCTATCAGTGCACGCTGATCGTATTGTGAATGACAATGAGCCCCCGGTTGATTCTCAGGGCGAGTAAAGAACGGTTTTGAGAAAACAATATTCTGATAGAGAATGCGCTTTGAATACGAATGCTATACAAATTCCTCTGTCGTCATTCCTCAATTTGTTACATGAGAACCGGACGACAGGATGGCTTCTCGTTAGTTACTTCTTGTATTTTAATCAGAACTAGAACGAGGGTTTACTTATTTAATTGATTGTGATGAAGGGATGAATATTTTGAGACAAGACAAGACAATAGAGAATTCACTAAGTCAGAGTCATTCTCTAAGTCCTTTGGTCGGCAGAAAGATAATAATAGATTGATGAAGAGTAAAAATAAGATTTTTATGCTAGTAACGAAAGAATTCATACTAAAATTTTAAAACATAAATTAACAAAGTGTAGTCAATTTAACATACTTTAATGTAATGCAGTATTAAACATGCATTGATATTCTGTTTGTATATTATTGGTTAATTAATTTATCTAGTCAATAATTTTTATCTGGGTAAGAAACAAAGCATTAAATAAGTATTATACATCAAGATTCGAACTTAGAAGTTAAAGTTTGTGATCTTCCAGCCTAATAAACTATCATTGTTTAGAACTCCGTAACATTTACTACTATTTTTTTCGTAAGAAACTTGTGATTTTTAAAAACATTGAAACAAAGGGAATTCACTCGTGATAACCTTCAATGGTATTTTATATTTATGTAAGGTTTTTCCACATATTAAATTATTCTAACTTGTTTGGCTATGCTCCAGGGTATGCAGAAATCATCGTATAAAAATATCTCCTACGTGCACAGAATGTAGTTGTTGTATAAATAATGCTAAAATTCTATTTCTATCTTTACAGAATCGGCCTCTGCGGATTCGATAACCCACACAGAGATCAGAAAACAGAAGACATCAAGAAACACATAGGACAGGTATTATTTTTTTATTATAACAGCAATCCTACAGTTAGACCTGAAAGGTGCCACCTTCTTCATAATCCTTTGATGAAAGTATGTGTCGATCGGTCGTCAATGTTGATCAAATTAACATAAATGGAGCTCTCAGACCCTCTGGTAGAGGAAGATTTCAGTAATAATGGGAGTTTACAATAGGTCTCCATGGGCGGTTCGGACTGCTTAGCATCAAGAGGACTCTTAGTGTTATGTGGTAACTGCATAGACATATGAGTAGGTTGCCAAAATAAGTTTTTTTTTTATCTATGGAATAATTAGTATACTTTATCATATGGGACAAGACAGACTAGAACAAATCAGCGCGTTGCGCAATTGATAGTCTGTCTTAAAAATAGAAAACAACTGCGCCATAGGTAGTAGGTACTATTGGTTTAAGAAGGTACGACGAATAAGTTGGATAATTGATATTGATGGTATTTTAAAAGTTCTTGTGAAGCTCATTCACACTATTAAGTACTAACATATCAACATTCCAAATGCATACAAGCTAATCATTATACTGGCCCTAATGAGTTGCGCGTGTCATCATCTCATTGCGTGTTACTAAAAACGGTAATGACCGAGAATCTTGAAGATTCAAAGGAGATACTATTTCGCCATATAAATGGTATTAGCTATTTCTATCTTCTCCAAGTTCGTTTAATTCTTATCCAAAAGAAGCTACCATCTGCCGAGCTCAGCGCTTATGATAATGCTAATCAGTTGCCTTGACTTAAGCTTTCGTTAAATGATCCCTAAACAGAATAACCTTAGAATCTGTATCATGGCTAAGGTACACCTTAATAAGTGGCATAAATACTGTTGTCACAACTTTTTTATTTGAAAATATAGAGATTCATATAGATTCATATGATAGGATAATTCAATGTAGATAAGGAAATGTTGTCAAGCTATTGTAATAATTTAACTATTTAATCTTCGATCATCAGTAGCCAATGCCTAACATTTTTGTATAATTAATTTTCTTATAACATTTGTTATTAAAGTTACGTCATCTTATTCTGAAACAAATGAATATGATCTGACGGCTGAAAGAATATGGACTTGTAATTAAACTCCCACCCTTTAGGTTCGTGACTACATTTATTTAGTTGACAGTTCCCACAATCTTTACCATCTAAACAACAATAAACTCAGACAAAAGACGACGAACAAAAACATTTTCACGCTAAAGGGTCAACAAAACTTAATAAAATGTCTAGAACATCAACCGCGTCGAATCTTGAGCAACCAAATGACGTAACGATGAGCCCTGATAGACGGCACAGTCAAAAATAATTAAGCTAGGCCACTCCCACCTATTAAAAAGGTCATTATTATACGAAACACGGATAATAACGCTGTGTGGAGCTCTGATGGGTTCCCCAGACTTACGATTTGGGTAATGGATGCCCGGGAATTTCAAGTCAGGTGCATGTTGTTACCCAAATGTATCTGATGTAATTTAGGTAGGTACTTACTGATATTTTTTGAGTTTTATTAACTTTTTCTAGTGTATTGTACAGGGTTTCGATGTCTTTTTTTACAAATATTTAATGTACGATGAATTATTTTTGTAAAATTGACTTATGATTTGGGTAATGGATGCTCGGGAATTTCATGTCAGGTGCATGTTTTTACCCAAATGTATCTGATGTAATTTAGGTAGGTACATACTGATATTTTTTTCAGTTTGATTAACATTTTCTATTGTATTGGACTGGGTTTCGATTTCTTATTTTACGAATATTTAATATACAATGTTATCTACGATTAATTATTTTTGTAAAATTTTACGTGTTTTTACAATTCAATTACATTTTTATGCTTATATGTTTAAAAAAGTTATTTAAGTAGTAACATGCAACCATGCTGCATATTATTAAAAAAATTAATACATATTATAATATACCTACTTTTTACTGTAATGTGTTCCTAAGATAAAATATCCGATGAATAGAAGAACGTAGAGTTAGAATAAATTTACAACGAATTAAAAAATAAAGTTATAAGACGAAGACAAAGTTGTGTTTTGTACTTATACAAGTTTAACGTTGTAAGTTTTTCATGTAAGTGATTTTTATTACAAGTCTGATTGAACGAGTGACTTCATCGACGTGTAATTGATTTAAAAATATTGACAAGCAATCATCTATAATAGGAAATACAGGTCGTATCAAATAAAGTATTTAAATATATTTTAATGAAATTTAGCTACGTTTTCTCTTATAGAGCGTAAAGGTTTTATTGAAATTTAATAATCGTTTATGGACAAATAACGAAGGATTTTTATTTTTAAAATATTATGCAAGATTGGAGTTTCTAGGATTTATTGGTTAGCTTTTTAGCATGGTACCAATGGCAACGAGCTTCAAGGATTTAAAAATGGAAATATTTCATGTGCTTTTTTGTATATAAGAGACATAGTAGGTAATATAGTAATCAATACAAACATATAATTTTAAGTAACTATTCCTTTACGTAATTTCATAAGGATTCATTTTACAACATCCCGTACAAGACATGTATTACGATTAGATACAAGGAAATGATCGCACAGATGAGGTCCTATTAGAGAATCAAGCGCTAACGATTGTAGATGGAAAACAAACGCACGAACAATAGCTTCGAAATATCTGACATTCGAATGGAATATGATAACGAGCTGTCTAGTACAAGGTCTACGGCCTGTGTATTAGCGAAAATTATGTCTAACACGGCTGTTATGGTACTAATATAATACAAAGTAGGCATATTGGACAATGCTTGTTTATAGGTAATGTACGGGCCGATTGTTCATGTAAATGTAAATTTAACGAGCTTGATTCCAGATTATAAAGATAATGCTAAAGAGCAAACTTAAAACAATGTGACAGTTGAATACGAAGGTATTATTAGAGTTCATATTTTTTATAATGTAATCATATCATGTATGTATATCGAAAACGCTATTAATATATAATAATATTTTGTGACTGAAACTAATATAAATCACTTATAGCCCCAAGAAACTCATAAACAAAAAGATTAAAAACATTGGTGTTATAAAAATAACGAAACCTAATAAATGAAAATAAATAAATCAGCAGGGGTTACGTCTCAATAAAGAAACGATAAAATAAACTGTCTTTTTGCATAAAGTATAAATATTTTATGAGTGGCCGCGTCAAAGATGCAAAATATTTTGTTAAGTTATATTGAACGTAGGGCATGAAAAATAAATTAATACTCCTGACAATACTGTAATGTAATTATAATTTTCAAAAAATAAGGGCTGTATCTAACCATCCAAGAAAATAGATTAGGAATTAGTCATGAATTTAATGCCAATATTGATTGTCTATATAAAAAAAATCTTTTGCATTATTTTTCAACATTTATTTTTGACAGTAGCCATTATTTTAATAGGTTTCCACAGTGAAGAAAAAGCGGCGTAAGAAACTCCGTGTGAACATTAAACTTTGTTATGTGTGTCTAACATTTGCTCTTGAAAACAAATCACCCGAGCCAAATCTTTATGAGTTTTGTAAGGTCTAATGAAATCTTACATCAGACCTTGATAACCGACAGGTCGAAATGAAAGAAAGATTTATAACCTTATCCCTTATTCTTCTTAACCTTAAAAATATTAGTACCTAGTTCTCAACTAGTTGTAATCAGTTATTGTAATACCTAATATTTTTAAATTCAAAGTCTTCGAAAATTGGGTATTTATATAATTATAAAGAGTATAAAATACATAAATTCACAAACTATATCTAATCTATATAAATAAACATAAATCTCCGAAATGTTTGTACGCGCATAACTTCCAAAAGACTGCACCAAATTGGATAAATCTTTCTTTTATTTGTTTGTCATTGTCAAGAGAAGAGGTTTGTATGATAAAAAAAAATAAAAGCAAACATTTAAAATTTCAATTTTTTCCCAGTTTTGATAGCGGAACGAAGTTCGCCCGGGCTAATTAAAAATTTTAAAGTTAACAATTTTGAGGTTACCCTACAAAGTACTAATAATAATAGATGTATCTAGAAACATTCTAGCTCATCAGACCTGGTATTTTAATACTCCGAACGAGCGAGACGATTTGCCTGTTATTTCGCTCCTTTGGATTGCAATATTGCAAAGGTCACCAGTTTTCGTTCATTATATTTAATTTTATAGTAGCAAAAAGTATTAATAACTATGATTTTGATTTTATGGAACAATGAAAGAGGTCAGCCATGATAAATTAGATATAAAGGTATGCTGCAGCCTATTATTTATTCTGATGTAGGTTAGAACTTTGTATTGGGTACCTGCGCTTCAAATGCAGTCTCTTATAGTTAAGTCGTAGACTTGTAATAAAATACAAACCCTGTAATTTTACCATATTTTACTCTTATTTCTTGAAATGAAACAAAATTAATTAAGATTGAAATACCTTAGAAGTGACTTATAAAGACACGATATTTATAAACGTATAATAACTTCTTCATAAGAACTGATATATTCAAGTATGAAAATGAGGCAGAAAGTCGATACGGATTGAAAAAATATCTCTACACCTTATTATAAATAAGTTACAAACTTTTGTGCGTGCTTAATCTAAAATCTAAAGTAAACTACTATTAGTATTATACTCATGAGCCAAACTTGAACAAATCGCCACAGTTGAAAGAATTGAAGACTGAAAGAATTTGATTATAAAGATTAATAAAGTAACGCATGGATTGCATAGTTCCACTAAATACGGCAGTTTTAGTGTCAGTGTTTTCGACATCCCCGTCCATGCCACAGTTTTCCTGAAGTCAATAGCATATTTCCACCAACCACCTACAGCTATGAATACATTATGTGCGCTCGAGTGCGCCGGTGGCATTTGACAATTAAGGCGTTTCATCAAGTCAATTGCTACACTTCCCGCTGCCGGTAGCTTGCCACCGATAATTGTAAGAACGCTATCACGATGGTAGATTATACGAATTAGGTCAGTTTTAATAAAAGGTACTGGTGAAGATGTGGCAACTGCTTTTGTTTCAAGAATGTGAGGACAGCTATGAAGTTTGTTATGAGTACTGTCTAACAAAACAAGAGGAATTTATTTCTTGTACGATACTTGTATAATAATTATCACAACAACTTAAGTCAATCAATGTCTCGTTAGATGTCAAAATCCAAAATTCCAATACCGATGAAATTGCATACTCGGCCTGAGTATGAAAAATAACACCAACTGAATTTAAGTTAGGTACTTGAAGAAAAACCGTTAGGTGAAGACTGAAAAAACCTAAAAAATTTAAATTTTGTACTTGGGCGAATATCGTTTAGTCTATTCAGAACTAATACTGGAAGAACTGAATAAGACTTACGCATTACAATATTCTTCCTACTACTCGGCTTCGATTCAGGGTCTATCAAATTTCAAAAACATCTGTCATCTAATAGAGGTAACAAAATATTAGGTACATTATTTATTATACTACTAAATTTGGGTATACCTACTAAATATGGAATAGTTTGAAAAAAATTGAAATGGATCAATAAAATAGTTATACTTATGTTTTTCAGCCATATTTTGAATTAGACGTACACTTAAAATACATTAAGTGTCTCCCACCTAAACCTATTTTGGGTAAACGGATTACTCCACCTGATTTGGTGACCGACATTTGAATGAATTCACCAGTGAATTGGATTTATTTTTTGATAAATTGTCAGCATTCCCAAAAGTGTATTGTAAGTAATAACAGTATTAAATATTCATATATGCTAATATTTATGAAGCCATTATTTGATGGTTTCCTTGACATTTTAAGAGATAATGGATCAGTATCTCTATAACTATTTAATTCGAATAATTACAGTGTACGACTTTATAGTATGTAGTAAATATTTCGTTCAATTTGCTGAAAAGTATTATTAGTATTTGGTAGTATTTAAAATAACGAATGATGTCAGCATGAAGTTCACTATTAACTCTAATAATGTTAGTGAGTTATTTATTGTTTTATATTCTCATGATACTGTATTGTTCCCAAAATCCCAATATTTTTTGCTATTCATCCGAATTTAGCCTTTAATAACATGCGCCAGTGCTTCCACACGCATTAATATTAAGTCACTTCTCAAAATTGAGACCCACACAACAATAGATATTCTGACACGCTCCAGCAATCTTGAAATCTAGTAAAGGCCGCTGATGTCATAGGTCAGAAGATTATTGGAACCCATTCTTTTGTTGAACGCCCCTGTCATATCATAAATCAAAATATGTTTGTGCTTTTTCAGTCCATGACCTTGTATTTTTGATTATTTGTAAGGACCCTGACGTCATCGCAACGGTTTATTCGCTAAATACAAAGAGTACCGTAACATATGGTACCGTATAGAGTATAACAAGAACTTGATCGATCTTTTGATATGTGATGCTAATTAGTTTTATCAATAGGGAGTCTTATATGTGTTTAAACTTATCGAGCTCAAATTGTATTCGATATTAATAAGACAAGATGAAGATAACGACGAAGTTTTGTAACCTGTTTGTACGCACGTGCATAAGTAATATTTAATAGCGTGTTTTTGAAATAGTGAATTGTACATTTGTATTATTAAAGATTATATATGAAAAGATTTGTTAAGGTTATTCCAGTTGGTATTTCAATACCGATATAATATTTTATTCTTAAATGATATATTTTGTACAAATAAGTTACATTAAAAGAAGGTAATATTAGGTGCGACTCTTGTGTCGTAGAGATTGGGCCGCGCTCTTGTGTGGGATGTAACCTGTGTGGATACCTTAGCCCCAACATACGTAAAGGACACATGTA